>CABEEJ010003941.1:24381-73063 GCA_901482245.1 Timema douglasi
AAAAAAAAAAAAAAAAAAAAATGCAGGCCCTCACATGACAAACACAAGACTGATGACCTCGCCCAAGGCAAGAACCTCTGACCCTCCACACCCGTGACGTCAGTCGGACGTAGAGTGCCGCCTAGCGGCACTTTCCGTGAACAACAAGCCTAGTCCTGGCGTTCATGGCACAATTCTCTTATTTTTAGGCAAATTCTGATACCCCTCTTAATCACCCTTCTCTTCCTTAACTCTTTAGATTTATTTATACACAAGCCTTATGTTAATTAATGTCATACACTCAACCCTAGCACCAGGTATTGTGGACGAACCCATTTACTATTCCTATCACTATCCTGAAACTCACCTGAACTAATAATGAACCTCCTTAACCTCATTCACGGGAACTAGAATGTTTTTAATCTTAGTGATATTTAACCTTAATTTTAAAAATACAACAAAAAGCAGCAGTTATAACTTATATGGTTTTTTTTAGTTATCATTATAATTGAAGTTAAATCATCATCAATAAGATAACGATAGTTCCAAAATATAAACTTGTTGAAAATAACGTATACATATATATTAACTAGCCCTCACAATTATTATAATATATCTTTTTAAATACAGTAACGAGTTTTTCAAGGGAGAATACCACAAGTTTAATTTAGTTAACAATGTCATACTATCCAATTATATTAATTTATTTTTATACTAAAATTAATTTGATTTTATCTCAAATCACAATAATGTGTGTGAACATAAATATTGTTTACTTACAAATTAATTTTAGGACAACATTTTATATCAAAGCATTTCAAAACATTTATATTTCATTTACGTTTGTGATACACTATGACTATAAAATTAGATGATGAAATAAGTCGGAAATGATTATAAAATGAAAATAATTAGGCTTGAATTAGCATAAATAATATTATATTTATATCATGATGCACTAAATAGACTATTAGGGGCCTATATAACATTAAAATACATCTATATAATATGTTTGTATTTTTAAGCCTAGCCAATTATTTTTTAAGAAGTCAATTAGTCTAGGGTCTTTCTTAGTAAAGTAGGCCTATTTATAGCCTTAAGAAGAATAGTATTATAAAATATAATTTTAATTAATAACCATGATTTTAAACTCAGTAATGAAAAATATATAATATTTATAATCTAAATAAATAGTACTGTACTTAATTTATACAATAAACGAATTTGCATTCTCAATTATGTAAGTTAATACGTGTTTGTAATGTCTGTACTTTATAATCTCAAGTAAAAGGGTGAAGGTGTATTATGAGAAACTGTGCCAATATTATTCTTGAAGGAACGTGGATTTATTTTAAAATATCATTTTCAGTAGTCAGGTGAGTGTTAGAACCACGATATCTCAAGTCAAGAGTGCTGATTCTTTTTTGCTCCGCATCTTACTACCCGTCCGAACTAAAGGCATTACTACACTAATATGGTTTGGAGATGAGGAAGGTAGAATTCGGAAGAAATGTACTAGTGTTTGCTTGGGTTTGGAAAAGTAAAAAAAGGATGCGGAACCATTTAATTTAAAAAAAAACTTAAAACATCTGACCGGGATTCGAACTCTTAACTCCCCGTCACCGACAAACCCTAGAGGACAAGACTTGCGTCTTTGGCTAGTGGGTCTGAGAACCAATGTATTTCAAGTTTAACCGTGAACATAATTTAGAAGATAGCTTTCTTCGGTATACAAATTAATTGCAATGAAATTGATAATACCATGTTTGTATTATTTCAAATAGCTAGACTATCTTTCTTAATTCCCAGGCTTCCGAATGTTGTAAATAGCATATCTAACAATAATTAAATACCGTGTTTATACAAACTGGTACAGTGTTGCTCGAGGTTATGAATATAATGAAGGGTCGACGAGTGCTTATTGAGACGTTAACGCAGCCTGCATACGTAATAAGAATTTTCCTCTCATTTATCTCTAGATTGATAACTACGCAGGTCTCAACATGAACGGTGATTGATTTTTGTGATAGCCATTGGCCAGTTTACAAATCATGTTCTGATCGTAACACACCGGCGAGAAGGCTTGGTATAATTAATTACGTAGGAGTGAGGGAGGGTAGGGGAGGGGACATTACTGTATTAGTTGCTGTCATTTTTATTGAAAAAAAATATGCAAGTGACCTCATCCAAGCCTTCCTCTTTCCATTACGCACATCAATGGACGTTCAATAACAATTATTCCATACTCTTTGTAGTTTTGTCAGTGAATGCTTTAAATATTTGTTTTTTTAACTGTAATATGTGTTCTCAAAATATGTAGTTATAAATAATTGCTTTAAAATACAATTTAAGAACCTTTTTGATTTAGATTAGATATTTACGATTTAAAATGACTTTAATTATTTATAATATATAAAATCTCACCAATAAAATATTTAGTGTAGTTAATAAATTAGTAACGCTAATTATACATATTAATAAATTCAAATATTGCTAAAAAAAAGTAATTATAAAATATTAAACCCATTATATATGTTTTATTTTTATTGGCTAGTAATAATATGTCTGAGAAAATAATGTAAGCCTTTGTGGCCCAACATTTACATATTTATGGATTTTTAGTTCACGTACCGTGTATTTTTACATTATTCACGTAAGAAAATAATTACACATATCATTCTTGCTTCCAGTAAAGCACTTTAGCAAACAAATTAATGGTGTCAAGCAGATGTATTAGCTTTCACGAGCTAATGTTTGTTTATCTTTTACCTTCATTGTGAGCAAACCATGACGTCAGACTAGACACTGTAAAACTTGCCTTTGCAACTGACAAGAAACTATTATAGCCATGTGTGAAGTTAGAATATCATCAATACTTTCAAACATTTAAATAATTCAATAGTTTTGATAATTGAAATATAAAACATTATATGTATATAATTATAATGTAATATAATTATTCAAGATAAAATTGATATTTCACTTTATTTATCACCGGAAAGCAAGTGTACTAAAGCGTCAGTCTCATCTAGTCAAACAGATTGCTAAGCATGCGATGCGGTCCAAATGTTATGTTCGTGTAGTCAGATTTTCCAGTGATGGAAGATCCTAGTTAGAAACCTAGCCAAATGCGGATACATTTCCTCCTGATTCCAACTTCCTAATACAGACCCGATTAATGAAATTAAAACATATGCGTGCTACCAGAACGGTTATTAATACTCTGATTTAGCCTGGTTTTCCAGTGAACGGGAGGTTAGAATTCGAATCCCAATCGGACATAATGACGTTTTTTCCCTTAAATGTTTTCTCAGTATCGGTTTAGGGAAGTGCAGAAACACTTATTACCGTACTGTTCTCATCCATACCCCGTTAGTGTATATATATATGGATAAATCGGACGGGCAGTAATACACACTGTACAAAGGAATTATATATTATAACATCCAAGTGTTGTAATGGCAGTACAATTGATATATAAATTGTCCAAAGAGGTATAAAAACACCTTTATGTTACCTGACACTGTGAATCTGATCCGAGCTGGACCACGTTCTGTTACAACACGAAGAAGAGGTGTTCTCGGGTCCGAACCCGGCCTTCTGATCTGGTGTCTCCTGTTGACGCTGACCACCCCGGCGCGGCTGCAACCAGCCCAGAGACCGGGCGCGCTTCATTTTACCCAGCATACCTTAGCGTCGAACCACCCTTTACCCCTTTTGTGATTCAACCCTTCACTCCCCACCGAGCTCGACAGAGCGTCCACAGCACATTACCAATACGTTTTATTCCGGCAAACACACATACACACGCACTGAATGAGAGGGATAAAAAAAAGAAGAAAAAAGAAGAGGACTTTCAATGCTCCACGTGAGCCTCCAATAATCATTTACACTACGTTAAACACTCACAAAAAAAACTATGACAAATAGAACACTGAAATAAAACTGAAAGGATTCCAATGATCAAACTACAAAGCTCACCAAACTGGGGAAAAAGCATGGTCGATATTTTTAGATCACATAGCTACACTTTTTTCTCAATAAGTTATAAAAGTTAAAAAAATAATGCCGATTTATACACACACTGATAATCCAAATCTTCTGATCTACGAAACAGAAATACGTTACTCATCACAAAACAATAAAACGTTATTAATAGGGCAAAACATTCCAAGTAAATACGTCATCGCTATCTTCTCGATGAAACGTATAAAAAAAAGCTTGATAAGAATTAACTTCCTGAGACACGAAGAAGGGACGTTAGCGTCCGGTTCGATAAGTTGTAGGTACAGAGTTTCAGGTAACTTGGAGCTACAACAACCGGTCAGTATCGGTGTCACCGGAGAACTGAGCGCAAGATGTGGTCCAGAGAGAGAAAGATGCTGTGTAGCAGGGCTTCTGATCACCACCACCGTCACTGGACTTTTCAAGGTAATGGACAAACAATCGCTACACTGTCAAAGAGCAACGACTGAAAACTTGGCGAAGCAAGACTTTCCAAGACGTTGACTACTCAAGCAAGACAATCGTCATCTGTGAGAGGTTCGGTTGGGTGGCCAATTAACCATTACGGGCTTCAAACCAGAAACAAGTTTCTTTTCAAACACTTTGATAGGCGATTCTCGTGCCAATAAATTCTACTCTTTTTTATTTTTGCTCCACATCCTACTATCCGTTCAAGCCATACAAGCTTAACTTCACTAATAGGATGGAGATAAGGACGATAGGATTTAAGGGGAATATACTTACCCCACGTTTGCGTATAGAAAGAATTGGAAACCATTTAGAAAAAAATTGCCTTCATTACACCCAGCCAGGATTCAAACCTTGACCGTTCTTTCATTGGAAAACCAGACCAGACGAGGTTTTCACTTAGTTCGCGTGTCAATCGATGAAGGTCTGAATAATATTTATGTAAAAATAGGAATGGAAAGGGTTTAAAATGTATTCCTAAGCGTAATCTCTGGAAAAAAATTAATTAAAAGAATAATTACTTTAATAACCGCTTTGGTGGACGCATGGTCAAAGGCATTACTCTCGTATTAGACTGAATTGCGGAAGACGGGGAGATCGTGATTAAAAACCTGGTCGGATGTACTGAGGAAGGTTTGTCCTGAATGGTTTCCCAAGCTCCATTCACGCAAATGTGTGTACATCTCCTCAAAATTCTACTTTTGTCATCCCTACATCATTAGTGTAATAGCTCGAACGGGTAGTGAGACGCGGTGGAAATTAATTATTAATAATTTAAGAACTGTACAAGTGGGGACGAAATTAACTCTCGCTTCTTGTCTGGTTGGTCGAGGAAGAGAGTGTACTCACAGATGAGGTGTTTTTTCCTGAATGGTTACCCACTCTCTCTCAAACCAAATGTGTGTGTGTATTTCCTTTCAATTCTATCTTATTCATCCTAGCCCCATTAGTATTAATATTCAGATAATTCGGATGATTAGTAAACGCGGTGCAAGCACGGGAAACTTAAACTGTGGCATTAATTATTATACTTCAATTCTTTTCAAAAACTGCGAATTCAAAACGCATTTTTGTACACTTATTTGTTTGTTTTAATACAATGATCAGAGAGCCAGTGATTGTACTTGACGTGAGTATAGGAACAAGCTTGTGTTGTGTACGCTAAGGAACATTATTTACAAACCATCCTTCTAGTCATAATGATGAATAATGACTTGTGACGTAATATCTTGTCTCAAAGTTATCAGCCAATCAAAATGAACGGAGATAAATTGCTAGACCACATCAACGTCCCGCCAAACGACCTGTTATACGGTGTCATTGTGTTGTCTTATTACCGGGATGAACATTCCGAGGCGGAGAGGAAAGAGAGATGGATATTTGAAAGCTCGCGTCTGGACATTTACTTTATGGAATTTTGGATATATTCGAAGCAAATGTTACTGAACCTGGGGCATACACCTGTAGCACCGTTGGTTGATCAAGCAGAGAAAATTCAACTTCAACTACGGTAGGGGGTGGAGGGGTGGGGGGGAGGGACAAAAAAATGACATGCTACATAATACAATTATCTGTAACGAGTCGGATTGGGGGAAGAAACGTGAAATTTAGAAATGAACACAGCTTGCAAAGATCGAACAAACAAACACCTTTATCAGTGGTCCCGTGATCTAGGATACTTGGCTCGCAATATACTGAGTTATCGCTTATCGAGGTTCAAATCGTGGATGTGTGCACTTGGGGGAAGGGGGGGGGGCGCTCTTAATGTGACTTTTCACCGCGATTTTACCTTTCTCGGTCAATGCTAATGGGGGTGCACTTCCTCCAAGCAACCTTTATCATATGTATCCCTTAGATTAAGCCGTAAATAGTACATGTGTTAGACGTGATTTTTTTTTTTCAAATAAATAGGGTTTTTTTAAGTGCTAGATTGGCTATGCCCACTGTGCACATGCGTGATTGACAATGATCTGACAGGATGTGGTTCGATCTTGGTCTAGGGGTACTGCTTACTTTTCAATATGTAGTTTTTTAATAACAATAGTTTCACGGATTGTTCTTTATGGTTGTGAAACCAACCAAATTGTTGTTTAATAATTTAGAATACCTTTTCTTTTTCAAGCAGCGCGTCTTACTACCTCTTTGAGTTATTCGTTTTTTTACTAACTACCCTAATGTGTTAGGAATTTGGAAGGTTGAATTTAAAGGAAGTGTAAATGTGCACGAATTTGCTTGGAGGGAAAGTAGAAAACCATTTAGGGAAAACCAACCTCAATAAACCTGTTCGGGATTGAACCACGATCTCCCCATCTTCGGCAGGTTAGTCTATTTTAAGAGTAGCGCCTTAGACTGTGCGGCCAACGAAGCAGGTTTAGAATTATTACTAGACGCACTTGTGGGTATGTGGACTAAATGCCAGATTATTTAGGCTCGTTTACTGGTTATGGGAATATTGAGGCTAGAATCTCAGATGGGTCTAATGAAAGTTTATCTTCCTAAATAGTTTCCCATCTTCCCTCCACGCAAATTCAAGTACATTTTATTTCTTATCTCTCCCTTAATAGTGTATCTATATGTGTAAATACCGAATGGGTAGCAAGACGCTGAGCAAAATAAAACATTATCTTAGGTATTTATGGTGCATCCTATAATCACAGTTTTGAGTTTTTACAACTATAAATTTACAAAATTTAATTATATTACGTGTTTGGATATTTCAAAGCTATTTTGTTGGTTGCATCTTAACTTGATGCACCTAAGCAGTCTAAAGCGCTATCACACTCAGACACCAATGTAAGGAATAGAAAAATAATAAATAAAATGAATAGTTAATGCCTCTTATTTATCTACTTATAGAACTTTCACTCTTCCTCTGACTAGTTTACACAGTCAATATTGTATTTCCGCCTTGAAAACAATGACTTGGTTTTTGGTACCTTTTTCTTGTTTCTTATTCTAGATAAACAAATGCTATCATGGACTTTTATAAATCTATATTATGACAGGAAGACTCCTACAGACCATTTGTTTGAATAAGCCAAATAGCCTAAGTTGTAGATGGTTTATAAAAATACGTGTATAAAAAAACTACTTCAAGAATTTAAAAAATAATCATGTTGTGACACTGTAGAAGAAATGTTTACAATTATTTTTGAGTATATGGTTTTAGTTTCAACGTTATATCTTTAAAACTCGCTGAATTAAGCGTACATTCATTAACATGGGAGATCCTATCTTGACCTGGAATGACGTCACAGGTAGACAATGTCCTCTTACCGAGCCTTACACAAAGCCGGGTTGCAGAGCTGTGGATAAGGAAGGTGGAAGGGGATTCTACTCTTTGGTTGTGCATAGAGAATATCCCCGGAAGGAGATAGCATAGACAAAGTATACAATTTTCTCTTTGGAGATATGAAGCATTGTTCGAAACAATTAATTACTTTTGAAGAAATTTAAAGATTAAAAAAATTGAATTATAATTTTTTGAATTATATAAGACTCCAACCATCTAGTGAAGGAATACAAAAAATACACTATTAAAGATACTTATAGTCGAAGGGGGTGGAGGGTTCTACACCCTATCCCCCTTTAATATAGCCTTGGGTTCTAGTTAATCAACAACAAACCTTATTAAATAATTATATTTGAGAGATAACGAACTTATACACAAGTACTTAATTATTTTGGCCTCCGCTTAGAAGAGAACCAGATACCCTTAAGGTGAGATAAAAAGGATCCTGAGTTAAGGCCAGTATTTTTGTAATTTTTATAGGAAAGAAAATTCTGGGCAAAAAAATAATTGAATGCTGCTTCAATGAATACGTTTAGTTTAATTTTTTATACAAATTTATCTAAACAGTTCTTGAATATTTGTCATAGGCATGGTGTCATTTGATAAGACACCTTTTTATAATAATAATAATAATAATATTTAGCACCGCGTCTTACTACCCGTTCCGGTTATAAGCTTTAAGTACTAATTACGCTAATGGATTAGGAATTGGGTAAGTTGAATTAGAGGAAGTGAACCCGCATTTGCGTGGAGAGAGAGTGTAAAACCATATAGGAAAAACCACCCCCAGTTCACCCGACCGAGATTCGAACCTCGATCTCCCCGTCCTCAGCAGTCGAGCTCAACACGACAAGCGCGTTAGCCAACTACGCCACCGAGGCGGATGACACTTTTTTAAATTAAGAGAAAATCTAATCAAATTTCAGAATGCCCATGACAAATATTCAAAGTTCAGTCAGTAGCGTGTCTGTCTACTGAGATAAGAATATCGGGTTCGAATCCTGGTATGGCTGAAAAATGTATTATGGTTTAAATGAGGGCTCTCGCTTTCACAGTGATGAATTAATGGTCGGGGGCTGGATGTTGTGTGTGTTCTAAATTTTGATTAGTTGATATAATCAGTTGGTTTAGAAAGTGCACATTAAATACCGCAAATGAATGAATACAAATTGTTGAAACTACCGTACTTGGTGTATAGGAGCAAACTAAACGCGTTTAGTGAAGCAATATTTGTTTATTGTGCAAAAAAAATGCATTAATGAGGGGGTCATGTCAAACACATGATAACTCACATTTGACGACAAAATATGTTAGGAGTGATTTTTGGTTGCATACAACTTGAACTACAAGTTGTTTTTAAAATTAGTCGAGACCTTGAGGATAACTAATATGAATATTTCATTTATTTTTACTTTCTCGCTATTTTACAGGTAGAGAAAGTATTGTGATCGTCAAAAAAATCTAACTCAAGATTTTGATGAATCTCGACGTTTCATGACCCCCCAAATCAGAAAAAGTGATTTTTGAATTTCCGTCTGTTCATCTGTACCTCCAACTAAAGCCTAAACTATTTTACCGATAGGGACGAATCTTGGTATATAGGGTTTTCATAGGGTTGCCCCGAGGGGTTTTTGGAATTGGATATATAACCCTAAAATTAAGGGTAGCTTACTGAAGGGCAAAAAGAGAAAAAGGCGATTTTCTCAAATTCGGCTCTAACGATTTTGATTAAAATTCGTATCTACGGGTTGATTAAGATTATAAATAAACTGGATATTTTCATTTTCCCATAAAAATGACTTTAGGGTACTTTACAGAAGCATAAACTTCCGTATCTCCGCATCTATTTGAGATACTAAATAACTTATCATTGCAAAATTTCCGTAATATTAAAAATTAAAAACTTTTATATGGAATATATTTTTATAAAACCAAAAGTTTCTGAGATATTGGCGAATATATTAATACAATTTTGTGAACTTTAGTTGTCTACTTAAGTTTTAACGCAATAATTTTCCAATTCCTTGGGAGTAATTAAATATAAATAAGTTTCTCAAAAGGCTTGTGTTGTTTTTCCTTAAACCTCTTTGTACAACAATGATCTAACTCCATTTTAGACTCAATAGACGATATTTACATTTTTTTATGGGTCAAAACTTATAAATAAGGAATTTAATATCAATGCGATGGCACGAAAACTTGCAACACCTAATAAAATGTCAAAAAATTTAACCGGAAGTTGAAATTTTAATACAAAGTGTTGACCCTTGTGGACCGAATATTGATCATTTTTATCGGTCCAAACATACAAATGAGGACATTAATTCTTTAAAAATAAAATTATAAAATTTTAAACCAGGAATCAAAAAATGTTTTACATAAATATAGTGCAATTTATGCTTAGGTTTGCTAGTGTATATTAATTCGTTTTACATAATATATTACGAGCTAAGAGTAAATATCTCCATTTTTAAACAATAGAGCGAAAAAGTCCGTGCGGAGTTCCGTGCCATTTATTAATAGTTAGATTTCAGTATTTTATGGGCGTTTAAATAGTGAAAATATCGCATCTAAATCAATGAGCGTTATCATGTTTTTGTCCCGATCCCCTCAATTAAGGACCTTAATTCACGTAATCTTTCAACCCACCATTAATTTATAGTCGATATTATTCTAATCTTTTAGGCAAGTATATGGAAAGCCCAAGTGCTCTCAATTTATTGTGTGAACAGAAATTAAAAATAATAATTTGGCTTATTCAATCTAAATGCGCTCAAATTTCGTTCAAACCACACAAATTATTTCTTAATAAATCTAAACAAACATTATAGAATGGATTTTTTTTTTCAGTTTTCAAGTCCGTTGAAACCTGCTTCAGTGGTCAAATAGTCTAAGGCGTCACTTTCGTGTTAAACAAGACCACCGATGACAGGAAGATCCAGGTTTGAATCCCGGTTGGGTGTAATGAGAGGGTGGTTTATCCTAAACGATTTTTCCTTCTACCGCCACGCATATGCGGGTATACTTCCTTTAAATTCATCATCGCTCATCCTTAAGCCAGTAATGTAAATAGTACATAGGCGTATAACCCAAACGGGTAGTAAGACTCGGTACTAAAAAAATGTATGTTGAACGACAGGGAATGATCAATACTTTCTCGATAATATGAGACAGTAAACGCAACACGAGCCTTCACTAAAGCAGTTAAATGAACGGTTGAAAGAAACGAAAGTGGTCCGCGAGAAAAGAGTTCGAGGGCTGTGGGAGCCCGCGAGTTTGATGAAGAGTGGGCGGGGGAGGTGGGTTGTAGGAGAGGGGAGATAATAAGAGTGTTACTGTACCTTACTTATCCGGCGGCCGTGTCAATGAATCGTGAAGCGTTTCCAACTCTAGCGAGTTTGGTGAAGCGTGGAATAACAAAGGATGTGAAACGCGAATCCAGACATATATACAACTAAATACACCGTCAAACTAAACTAAACATTGTTTTTCTCTCCGCGTCTTCAGATGGAGAATTTTTGGACTAAATAGAAAATCAAAATCACAAAAATCCTTAAATAATAAAAATAAATGTTGTTTAATTATCTCATCTATATTAATAAAATGATGATTATGTGTATTTGTCGTGAGTAGAGCCCGGATTTTTATGTAATATTAACCTACAAAATATGTACATAAATATTTAACAACATAAGTTAAAATATGTAATATTGTGAAAATATTTAATATTGAATAAACTTTATTTTCTTACGTTAATAATAATAGAAAAAAAATCAATGGCGTTAGCCCACAATCAAGCCATAATGTCTAAGCGGCCACCATCTGTTGGCGGATACACTGTCAAGTTCTGCTGATAGGGTGTGTCATGTGCTCAATACAATGTATGATCCAGAAACTAATCTCAGTTTTCTAGACCATAGCCGCTACTTATTCATTCAAGTAGTTTCACATTTGTCCTCACGAGTCTTGAGTTGACGCCCTTCCAGACCCACTACTTTACAGAAACTTTGGAAGTGTGAGAATCGAACCTGGGACCTCAGGATTTGTAGCCATGAGCTCTGACCACTAGACTACATAGGTTACCACGTTAATAATGTACAACATTAGTGAAACAAAATTTGATTTTATGGTTGAAAGTTTCTGAAATCCACTCTTCCAAAACACTTAGCCTATCGGCTATCACTTGTAGCCTTTTAGCTGATAATCTGTGAACTAATTACAAGTATGGGGCTGTGATTTAAAGAAATGTTGGGGAAGGAGGTAGTGGAAGGAATTCAAACTGTGTGTGAATGTTTGTCACGTGGAATTGTGGAATTTTTTTCTGAGATCTGGTGTTGTTTTCTTGCGGCTCTATATTAATTTATTCTCCTGACCAATGAACAACGGGAAAATGAGCTACTCAGATCCAAGAACTATTGTTTTTACAACTCGTAGAATTGTGTTTACAAACTGACACGCCGCACAAGAGACGTGCCGCTGAGACCACTTTATGGCAATGCCACATTATCTCCCATACACAGCACGAGAAACGTTTGACACAAAGTTATGTTACAGTAACTGTATTCCTCTCTGACGAGCCAGCATATCTGACTTGGACTTTTCTCACTGCTATCTCTTCACTGAATACATTTCTTTACGAAAATACAGGTTGCCTGAAAATTAGTGACTCAACATTTTGAAGATTTTTTCTCTCAAGAAACACATAAAAATAACACACAAAATATGTAATTTTATGTAATAACTTCGAAAATATGTATAATACAATAAAATATGTTAAATGAAAAATGAAAATACAGTCCAAAACAATCTAATTTGCCAACATTTCGCTTTTCACATTTCTAACTGGCAGGATTAAAATATGTAATCCCGTGGTTCGGATTCCACGTTAAACTGTAGGTCCTTCATTTCATCTCACAATCACCCTACCATTACACATTAGCGTAAGTGCGTAATAACCCGAATGGGTAGTAAGACGCGGTGCTAATAATAATAATAAAATATGTAATTACATAAAAATCCGGGTTTTGGTCATGAGCATGGTGGCATTTGATGAGAAACTTTATAAATATATATTATATATAGTTAAAAAGTTATAGTCAAATGTCATTATGTTAATGACAAATATTCAAGAACTAAGACAACCATGAGTAGAAATCAAACTTAATGTATCTACTGGAGAAATATTTTATTTATTTTGGCCAACAATGTTTTTATTTGTTATAAAAACTACCAAATATACTGACCTTTGTTCGCTATCCTTGTATCGCACCTTAAATATTGACATAAAAACAATTCCTATAAAAATAATAATAAAAATCTATATGTTGTGCGCCCGCAAGCAAGCTATTCCGATTGAGTGGCGGCCACTGTTAGCGATGATAGTGCCAATATTTGTGGATAGAAAATGTGATGTGGTCAGTACAACTAGTCTTCCGGAAGTAAGTCTCAGTTTAAAAAACTGAAGATAATACTTATATATTCAAGTAGCTACTAATGTGTCCTCATGAGGCGGAATTTGACCCAGTTCCATACCTACCGCTTTACAGATACATTTCAGAAACGCCGGGGATCGATCCCAGGACCTCTGGATCTGTAGCCAGGCGCTCTTATCACTAGGCCACAGAGCCGATCTAAAACATAATACCTCCATTTTATTTTATTTGGATGAATTACCACAAAATGACGTCACCATTTCCCATGGGAAAATCTCGATAGTGAGTTTAGCGTGTAAGATATTTTTATAGAGATTTGTTGGTTTAAAAATGAAAAAGTAAGCAAAGCAAAATGACCTTATGGAGTACGTGTGAAAAGGTCAATCATCTCTCGAAGGTACTTTACGCTGTTGAACAAGAAAGCAGCGGGCGGCCACGTTACAAAGCACGTGCTCGTCAAACACTCGTCCAATCACGATAGCTTCACACAACAATTATTATTAGCTGCGTGACTTGCAGTACGACCCACCAAATTCAACAAAGTCCACGACAAGTGATACACAAAGGCGAGGGGTCACCACTCGAACCTCTGGCAGCCTAGTGTTTGAGTGCTACTGGTTTACACATGTGGGGGCGTTCACCACACCAGATAAACCACTACGGCATTTCTCCTCGCCTACTGCTGCTGTTTATATTATATTGCGGTGCGCGCGGATGTCTGGAAAGCATAAGACGATTCCGCTCTGCCAACACTGACTAACATATATTACAATTTTTCTTAAGGGTATTCAAGCGATTATTGAATTGTTTTTAGGAATTTTGTTTTTGTTTTTGTTGAGAAACAATTTGTTTTCTCTTGATTAACAAATTACTTTACATCCATTACTGTTTCCAGCCTGTGGTTTGGGTCAGTTTTTTTATTTAAGACATATATTTTACACTACCGGCTAGTTTGGCTTATCATAGCTTCATATACCTTATAATATAGCTTCAAACTAGGATAGGCACAACATCCAGTTCCCAGGCAATTAATGTATCAACATTTTAATTAATATAAGAAACAATTTGACGTATTTATTGAGATTTTACTAATAAATCACTAAAGCTTCCATAAATATGTTAAAGATTTATAAAAAGCAGTGGAAACATTAAAGAAGGTCTACACTATGTATGTTATATTAAAAGTGTGTTATGTAAAAAGCCCTTTCCTTACGAAAGGGTTGTAATGAAATATTGTACCACAACGTTCGGGTGACACTATTGTAGCACTGTATTTTATTATGGAGAATCTTTTTATTTGCGCTTCTATCATGATTGATGTTATTAATAAGTCATAAGTGTGGTGGATTAGTTTAATCGATTGTTGTTTTGAATCTGAACAACTGGGGTCCGCTATCAGGTATGACACGTGCTGCCGATTCCCTGTACAAGGAGTTGTGCTGACTAAAATGTTTGGATCGTGATTGATCCTAGATTGTGCCCGGCGCGGAATGTGTTATGTACTGATTAAGATTAGGTGATTTTGATGAAGATATGTGTCATTATTATGACAGAATAAGACACGAACAGCTCGGTGACTACCAAGCTAGCGAAGAAACCCAAGCGCATCAAAAGGTTTATTTACGAAGTCTTAGCTTATAGAACATTCCTTGAGAAACGAGATGCAGCCGTCCTTTGTGTTCCTCCCTTGCTTGGTTTCGGAGAAGATTTCACCAGGGTGGCCGATAGAAAGAGAGAGAGAAGGATGTTGCACCAAGATGACATTTACCGCTCAAGATAGTGTTTAATAATAGTGATTTTTTAATATTATCACGTTAGATCAGATCTTAAAATTATCTTTATGAATTAATCAAAAAAGGATGTATGAAATATAATCATTACAGTTAATCAAGAGAAAACTAATGGCTTACCAAAAAACTCTCTACAGTGGCCGCATGGTATACGGCATCGTCACTATTGCAATATACTAGACTGCCAATGACGTGGAGATTGGGGTTCGATTCCAGGATATAGCGTTTTATCCAGAGTTGGTCCTATCCATTCCAGGACATGTGGAAACCCTGGCCTCGTTAGTTTGTTAATTTGAGTGTTTTTATAATATCAGCCTACAAACTAACTCTAGAAGTCAACACCCAAATCTCACCTTTTTAAATAATAAGTGTTAAAGGCTAAGCCCTTATTTCCTCAATGCTATTTATTTTCGCCACGACGAAAATTAAACTCATACCCTTTAGCTCAATAGTAAGGCATGCATAAATAAAGGTCATAAATGACTCTTAAAAATAAACCAATTTATTGGCTAGTAACATACAGTAACTGGAGTACTAAAATCATTTAAAATCTTAGTGGAGAAATTATCTGTATATCTGTATCTTACAATCCAATTTATTATTCGTAGGAAGGGCCTTAATAATTATGTCAAATCATTTGCTTGGCAGCTTTCACTTTTGATTGATATTAATAATGCATATAAAATATAGCTACTTAAATAGTAAAATTGTATCAATTTTGGCCGTAAAAATATATAGTCTTATTTTCTAAAAGGCCCTTCTTTTGAAAAAAGAACTGTATTTATATGAAGCACAATAAAAAAAATATGATTAACGTTCCACTATTCCATACATGGTATTCTACTCTGAATGAATCATATGGGAGTTGCTTTATAAAGCGCACTAAACCTATTCTAATCTAATCTAACTAAGATAACTGTGGTTATTTTACTATTACAGTATTGTCAATTAAAATGAGCCATAGCAATTTAGGGTCGTCGGCCTCACAGGCGCCCAACTTGTAAATGCCAATGAGCAATCCAATAAACCCTCCGCCCCCTGTCGACAGCATTTGGGAGGCGGCCGCAGACGGGCGCCGGAAAACCTGGAGCCGTCAGAAGCGGGTGTAAGGGGGGTGGAAATGGTCCATTTGAAAAATACAACGATCAAGGGCAGTTTAAGACCCACATTCATCTTAACCTTTTCATGGAAATGACTCGCAGTAATGATCCGAGCAGACATTATTTTAATGACAAATATGTTTTATACTTTTGAATGTAAAGTTATTATTATTATTATTTAGCACCGCGTCTTACTACCCGTTCGGGTTATACGCTTTAAGTACTAACTACGCTAATGGATTGGGAATTGGGAAGGTTGAATTAGAAGGAAGTGAACCCGAATTTTCGTGGAGGGAGAGTGGAAAACCATTTAGAAAAAACCACCCCCAGTTCACCCGACCGAGATTCGAACCTCGATCTCCCCGTCCTCAGCAGTTGAGCTCAACACGACTAGCGCGTTAGCCAACTACGCCACCGAGGCGGGTTGTAAAGTTATTAACAACGTAATATGCCTGTCTTCTTGGCTAATTGATTAGAGTCATCGGCCATACGTTCAGGATATTTGGGTTTGATTCTGGGTGATGTGGACGAAGGCATATACCACATCAGTTTTTCTATGCCTTTCTCCAGTCGCGTGGCCCGTTTGGGTGGGCCATGGCCGAACAAATACATCCCTTCTACCTCTTCATAAAAAAAAAAGAGGAAATAAATACCTTCTATCTTGTAAAGTATCAATAAACGTGATTGGTGAGCATGTTAAGGTGGGAGTGTAGGGAACTCGAATTAAGATGTTTTTGCTGTTTTATAACAAAACAATTTTTTGGACAAATTTAATCAAATATTTATCCAGTAAAAACGTAAGAGTTTAATTTTCTTCACGGGGTGATACCAACAATCATTTATTATCTGTAATTAGCATAGCGTCATTAGATGAGAAACTTTTTAAATGAAGAGGAATGTTTTCATTTAATTCCAGGCCATTTTTGACAAATATTCAGGAACATTGAAGTTACTATGTGAATAAAATTAAACCCTATGTTTTACTGGAGAATTATTTAATTTGTTTTGACCAAATAAATTTGGATATAAAAACTGCAAAAATACTGCTCTTAACTCGCGTTCTCTACACTCCCAGCTCGTCTAGTCTAGTTTTCCGGTGACGAGGAGGTTTGATAAGGAATGGATGATAAATCCATGAGTAAGCACCAACTCAAAATTTATTCGGTCAGAATTGAATCTCAAGTTTCTAAACTTAAGCTATAGTCAGTAGGGGTGTACGAAGCTTCGATTCTTCGACTTGGCTTTGAAGCAAACTTCAGCTTCGACTTGACTTCGAAACAAATTCTGGCTTCGAAGCTTCGCCAATAAATATAATGACAGCTAAAATACTCCATTTATGTTCAATTATTGCCATCCTGAGCTGTTTTTCCTATTACAAATGGATATTTATTTGGCAAAAAGTTTAATAAATTGAATCGCATTTTATAATAATAAATTGATTTGTTCAAGTAACACGAAATATTACAAAAAATTGTGCAATAAAACATTTTCCATGTAATTTTAGTCCATAAAGTAATATAAATAATCACAAAATAATATTTTTCCAAGCATAAAACAACTAAAATAAAATATTCGAGATTTGATTTGGTTTTGAGAACATATAGTATATTCGATTCGGGTTCGTTTCGAATTGAAAAAGCGGACTTCGCACACCCCTAATAGTCAGACACACCTGTTTGGGCAATTCTGCTGGTGTCAAGTAAATTGTTGCTCCCAGATGGAGGGTAACGATCTTATAATGTGTTTATGACGTGCTGTACGCTGCAATTGTCAAGAGCCTCTCTCTTTACATAACCTAATAACCTTAAGGAAAACATTATGTGACAATTCAAAACAGTGAGTGATATAATTTTATTAAGTCATGCACTAAGCCAAGTGCCCTGTAACTGCCAATGTTGATAGAGAGCGTCAATTTTGACAGCTATGGGATATATATATATATGTTTATCTTTTGTCACTGTTGACCATTTTAGAGTATTTTGTGTTTCTTCTAGGTAATTTTTACTAGCGCGATCCGACTATATGTGTGTACAGTGCAAAGATGGTGCGATATCACCAATGCTTGGAGAATGTGTTTTATTTTAAAGGGACTGTAATGAATTCCAGTTTAGGATTATAGAAACAAATCAGGAATTATGTTTATTTTAGTGGGAATGTGAACGCAATTTATCTTTGCTCTTTACTTTCTCCTCTGTTTTAAAGGCGAACAATTTCTAACTCGAGATTATATTGTATCTTGACGTATGATGTGACCCCAATATAAAAAAGCTGTGTTTTTTTTTACCATTCTGCCTCTCTCTTTGTCTGTAAGTATTCCTATAGATACCATCGGTTTCAGCCTAATTGGTGGGATGAATTTTGTACAAACTTTATATTTAATTTTATTAAGGTCAACAAATTAAAAGTAGTTTATTAATAAATTATTGATCAAATTTGAAATTATTGTTCGACAATATCGCTAATAATTTTGTTCAGAATGGGTATCTTGTAAGTATTTTACGTAATAATTTACACTGTATACTTTTTTCCGAGAGCAAATTTTAATTATAAGGTTATTTTATTAATAATTAATTTATGGATTTTTTTAATAGTTTGAAAGTGGCTCAAACGAATTTTTTCAAAATTAGTATTTTGGAAATGTTGATAGTTGTGAAAGGTCCTATATATTCATTAATTAATTTATAAATCAAGAAGTAGATTCAACACGTGTCAAAAAATACATCGACTGTCAAAAATGAAATATGTAAAACATATTATTAACGTATGAATAAGTGAAAGCAGATCTATCTATTGATATCAACAACGGTTATCTACGACCTGATAGCTGGTAGATCATTATGTATTCGGTCTTACTTTTATCTACAAATTAAAATGTTTAAAGGTCGTATGTGGCCATTTTTAAAACGTAACCATTAAAACAAAGTTTAATTATGATATTATTTATACAACACTTTATCATAAGAACCTCAACCTCGATAATATCCTAGCCAATTACATTTTATAAATATGATGGATACATTTACAAATAAAATACAATATAACAAGTATTTATTTTCTTTCAAGTGCCGAAACCACTAATGGTCTATTTTGACTAAACCGGTAGCGTTTGGAGCAGGCCTTGCCTGCAGATCAAAGGAGGCCAAGATTCAGACTCGTAGTTAGACGAAGGGGTGGTTTCTATTGATCGCAAACAATCTATCGATCTTTGCGGAGGAAGGAAGGAAGGGCATCTCTCCCCCTCCACTACTCACAAGTCAACAAGCGAGTGTCTGCAATTTACGACTCAAAGCTGAGGGAGTGTTCAGAGTATGTCAAAACAGTTGAAACGTTACCCACAGACCGAACAGAGCTTATACCCGAAAGATTACGGTCTCGTAAAATCGAGAGAAAATTGAAAATAAATATTGAAGAGGAGAAAAAATAATATACTGATGCCTATTACACTAATTGGTTAGGGATGAGGAAAGTAGAGTTTAATGGAAATGTACTCATACTTGCGAGGAGAACGGGCGAGAAACAATTTAGGAAAAACCTTCCCCTCCCTGCCACAAGAACACCCAAATGGGATTCGAACCTAAATATTCCCATCACTGGCAATATCATATATTGCTAATATTAGGTCTTAGATCGTTTGACCGCCACTGTGAAGTTTGTATTAATGACTGTAGAATTAGTTTGAACCGGTTTTGGTTTGCTTCGCACTTTGATCATGTCTATTATTAGGCAATCTGGGTCCCTAGAGTGAACTTTAATGGATAATAATTCCATTTAAATAACAGACACACTAATGGAGCCAAATCTTTGATGTACTAAAGGAATAGCATAGGGTTTTTGCTAGATTAACATTATTCACAAATAGGAACCAGTTATAAAATCTTATTTAGAAAAATTGTTTTAAAGTGTATATTTTAATGCTTTAAATACGCCTGGTACGAGAAGAAAAACGTCATTCTCATTTTGTTTGGTTTGCCGGGGAACGGGAGGTTGTGGCTCGAATCCAGGTCAAGTGTATTTGGTGTGGTTTTCCATTCCCTCTAAATGTATACATTCCTCACATATACATAATTAGTGTAAATATGAGCATAACCCGGACGGGTGGTAAGAGGTGAATCATGGTAAAGAAGAAAACACGCCCGATTATAGAGGACACCTAACCATTCATATCTGGCATGCTAAGACTTCACTTGAAAAAAATTACTTGGATTTGAACATATCTTCTCTTTGAGATCTTTAGTTCAGGCATAATTGAGTAACAACATTTCAGGTAGTAAAGGAAGCAGGACCATCATAGATGAGCGTCACACACTCTATTAATAAACAAAACAAAAAGTGTGAATTAACACGCATGTAATCAAAAATACTACAAATAATCCAATGCTGGTATGTTCCGTGTATTACAAAACACTTTTGAACTATCCACATAATTAAATTGATAGTGTGGTGTAGATGAAAGAATCCAGAGTAAATTTACCCGCATTAGCGTTGGGGAAACGTGGGAAACCGTTTAATGTAAAAAAAACCTCAGTACACTCGATCAGAATTTGAACACCGACCTCTTCCGTCACCGGAAAGCCAGATTAGACTAAACTGTCAACTGTAACTTGATTTAGGTTAGAGGCATCGTCCTTCGGACTTTTGACTACTATGTGAGTTTGGTTCGAATCCCAGTTTAACCCAGGATTATATATTCGTGAGGCAGGTGAGATATGAGTGGATTGATAGTACCAGCATTAACTAGGATAATTTTTTTTAAATCACAACTTCCTAAAGTGAAACTTAAAAGTAGATAATTATGAATATAAAAAACTTGACTTCATTATACTAATATATAGTAAGGAATTCATTAGTCAACTTTGGACATACTTATATTTAAAAATTAAAAAGTTTGGTTTTATCATTTGATTTTCTTACGAATGAACATTTGAAAAACTTTTAAGAAAATACAAACACATTTTTAGCGATCAACATTAAATGCATTTTACTATATTATTAATGCTATTTTATAAGTATTGATAGTATTTATCAAAAGTGACAGCTGCATATCACATTATTTGATGTATGAATAATTGAAATTAGATACAGTAACTTTTTATAGATGTCAGATACGTACCTTCCTAAGGAAATTGGGATATAGTTACTATAATTTGGGTCACCGAAAATTAAGATTAAATTGTTGATAAATTTGACCAAAAATATATGTTACTTTTTGAAATGATGAACGTGCCTTAAAGTTTCAATACGTTTGTTTAGTTTTAGATATCCCTAGTTATTTAGTGAGTATACGTAGGGTCATAGGAAATATAATTTATAGTGGATATAATGTGGTGGGAATTAAGTAGGCCTACATGCATCCATGCATCAAGTTTTGTTGAATATGTAATTTAATTTAACGCAATAACAAAGACATACAACACTGTCGTGACATGTCAAATTACACGATACAAATGAGACAGAAACCAATATATCAACTTTCATGTTGGGGTGGTTTCTCTTAAAGCAAACAAATTATATGGGACTTAATACATTTAGGTAAATTGTTAACGCCACACAAATATTTGATTCGTAAATGAAAAAGATTTACCAATTTATATTATTTACCAAAGTTTAACCTTTTGCATTAATCAACAAATTAATATTCACTAGACGTACCCAGCTAAAACAACAAAAAGTCCTCTCTACAAATATTATCTCAACTATACCCACCAACCGAAGTATGGCAAGCCATTTAAAATTAAAATAATAAACAATTAATCAATTAGTAGTTTCTCCTAAAATCCCACGCTTAAAAAATGGCCGCATAAGTGCGTCACTATTTGAAATAAACAATAATTTTTTAAAGAGGTAAATTATATATTTTTACATAAGGTTTATCTTGTCACAGTATTTGTATACTATTGCAAACTTATGTTACTTAAATATGCAGAAGTAATTTAAAACTAAGCTTTTATTAGAATAAAATATATATAACGGTAGGTGTTATCAATCAGAGCGTGACCAAAACAATTTAAATTAAAATGTAAGAATAGAATAATTTTGTTTTTGTTTATAAGTCCCACCACAATGTGAATTAATGTAATATGATTTATTGGTTTATGCTTTGAAAAAAATTACAAAAAAAATAATATCTTAGCATATAGTGCGTGCATCAAAGACCGTTGAGGAAATTATGTCATAAGCCCGTTTCGGTGGTCACGCCATATGACGCGCTAGACTCACATTAAACGATTTAGCTGACGATGTGTAGCTTAGAGTTAAAATACAGAACGGTTATACTATTAAGGAGGAGGGCGGATCCTACACGCCATTCCTCTAAGCTACCTCCTTCATTCCTATACCTTAGATTAGGTCGATCATAGCTGAGCATTCAGAGTAATTAAAAAATACTATTCAGTAAAGATTTGAAAAATCTAGATTTTAATATAGGAGAAATAAATACAGGTAATTCTAGATTTTAATATAGGAAAAATAAATACAGATAAATATAGATTTTATTATAGGAAGAATAAATACAGATACTTTCTAGTCACCATTACTTCAAACTTTTGTGTCAAGTTTAAGACTTTATTTTAACCCACGTTAGTAGCTTGGGCGGTGCATTAGATCAAATTGACCTTGAAACCGTGACCTACAATCAGGTCACTTGTATACTATTCAGAGATCTGTGTTTTCGTAACCAAATATCATTGATCCAATTTTTAAGTGTTTCTTTATGTTGAAATATTGGGTGTGACTCAGCCAAATGTCAAGAGAGTGGCGGCCCGAGACTGTTTATTTCTGTCTACCTGTTCAATCCTGCACTGGCGCAATCCCGTTCAGTTGACGCCCCTGGGTATTTTCCATCCATCATGATGCTAATGACCTTCCGATGCCAGGTAGGGAACGTCGACATGATTAAAAAAAGTTGTTACGTCGCAGCTCTGGTGACGTCAGAATCTATTTTGGGTGTTCACCCAAAAGGAAAATATAATTGCCCAATAAAGGAACATAGTTGCGCAAGAGGGCTATTGTTTGATCAAAAGAGGGATAAAACTGAGCAAAAAGGTATAAAAAGGGTGTGTGTTTAATCAAAGGGGAACAAAACCAAGCAAAAGGAGTACGTATTTGACCAAAAGGGGAACAGAACTGCGCAATAGAGGTGCGTGTTTGACCGAATTCGGTAAAGGGCAACATAATTGAGCAATATGGGTGCGTGTTTGACCAAAAGGGGATGAGAATTGCGGAGTAGGGCTGCGTGTTCCACTTAAAGGGGGAAAAACTGAACAAAGAAGGTTCGTCTTTGACCAAAAGGGAACAAAACCAAGTGAAATGGATACGTTTTTTTTTATCAAAAAGGGAATAGAACCGTGCAATAGGAGTGCGTGTTCAACCAACGTTCCCGGGTTCCTCTAGCGTTGAAATATTGTCGGTGACTGAGCGCTTTGTCATCCCCACTGCCCCTAACCACAGCAATGTCATAATATATTTAGGGAAATATGACTCATCCCAGGCGACAGATTGGTGGCTCAACATGCCAATTCAGGAATAATTTACGGCCGAGGGTAAACATTAACACGACAGGTTATGGACCTTGTCCGCACCTGCCAAAGGTAGATATTTTACTGCCAAATATCGGTGTAGAATACTCTCGCTAGAGAACACCTAAAGTATATATTAAATTCTTGTGCATGGTAAATAATAATATAATTGTGTTAATTTTAATAAATATTTTAATTTAAGGCGGTTAGGAAGGTTTAAAATATAATGAAAATGGTCATAACGATCTATTTTAAATTGTTTATCTGAAAGTTTTTTTGTCGTTATAGCCTATGACCTATTCCTGTCTCGACGTGACTGCCCGCCAAATCATTGGCAGGCTTTCGTCCCAAAATAGATTCAAGATTACGTCAGTAATATATGCGTGAGTAGGGGCCCTCTAACAACACTATTTGGTATAAACATTCAGGGGCCCTCTAGCAGTAGTATGCTACACTGATATTTGGCAGTAAGTTATCTACCTTTGCCAGATGCGGACAAGGTATATATCATGACGTGTTAATTTTCGCCTCAGCCGTAGCCTATTCATGTATTAACGTATCGGGCCGCCAATCTTCCACCTGGAATGAGTCACATTTCCCTAAATAGATTATGACATCAAAAGGGCTGTGAGTAGGTGAAGTAGGGCTGACAGAGTGCTCAGTTACCAACAAGATTTCAAAGCTAGAGGGACCCTGGAACGTTGGTCAAACAAGCACTTCTATTGCGCAATTTGTTACCCCTTTTGGTCAAATACGCACCCATTTTGCTAATTTTTTTCCCTTTTAGGTCGAAAATATACCCCTATTACACAACTCTATTTTACTTTTGGTCAATAGGTAATCCTAAATACGCAGCCTTTTTGCTCAATTATGTTTCCCTTTTTGGTCAACACGCCCCACTCTTATGAAACTATGTTTCTCTTTCTGTCAAACACACCTCTAATGGGGAGTTCTGTTCCCCTTTTGGACGAATACCCTAAATAAATGCTGACGTTATCACACAGATCATCAAACTGACGCAGGGGTTGAGTCATAGATTCTGACCTCAGCAGGGTAGCGACTTAATCTTGTTTATTCATGTTGACATCTTCAACCTGGGACTGGAAGGGCACTAACACCCTGACGCGTGGAAAATGCCTTGTTGAGTGACGTCAATGAAATAGCCACGCAAGTCAACGAAATTAATAATTTTGTTTAAGCCTGTCAGCATCCCCTACGTGGCACCGGAAGGTCACTAACACCATAACACGTGGAAAATGCCTAGTGAAGTAACGTCAACGGAATAACCACGTAATTCAACGATATTAACAATCTTATTTAAGCATTTCGGCATTCCCTATCCGGCACCGTAAGGTCACTATTACCATGACGCGTTGAAAATGCCCAGTGGAGTGACGTCAACGGAATAACCACGTAATTCAACGATATTAACAATCTTATTTAAGCATTTCGGTATTCCCTATCCGGCACCGTAAGGTCACTATTACCATTATGCGTTGAAAATGCCCAATGGAGTGACCTCAACGGAATAACCACGTAAGTCAACGAAATTAACAATCTTGTTTAAGCATGTTGGCATACCCTACCTGGCACCAATAAGTCATTAGCACTATGACGCGTGGAAAATACCAGGAGCGTCAACCGAAAAGGATTAGGACAAAGCAGGATTGTACAGGTACAAACAGGAATAAACAGTGTCGAGCCACCACTATGGGGTTGATTTATGACGTCTGATAACGGACACAAGTCTATAAACAGCATACAAGTGGCCTAAATGTGGGTCACGGTTTCAGGGTCAAATTTATCTCATGCATCGCCTAAGATGTTCACTTTTAACTACCATCCATTTCGATTAAACGCATATATTAATAGTGTAGGGATGAGAAAAGTAGAGTTTAGAGGAATTGAATTAGTATTTTTGCAGAGGAGTAGACCAAAAGCAAACCATAAAAAATAGACAACCTCAGTGCACCAATCCCATATTCAAGCCCCGACTTCCCCACCACAGTCAAACCAGACAAAACTAGACCGAGGTCTTTATCCACGTGACCACCGGTACGGGTATCGGGTGTGTTGGGAGTATGGACGTTTAACAGTTAAAACAATGTTTCTAAATAAGATTTATAAATTTTAATAGTTGTGAATAATGTTAATTTATCAAATACTTCATGTTCGTCAACTTGTTAACTGTACTCTTCCGCCATTTGTGTGTATATTATCTAAATTGTATTGTTACCTATTAATCTGGGTCCATAGAGTAAATATTAACTTATAACAGGGATATTGGAGGAACTTAAAGCCAAGGACTGCCTGAGTAATAACTTGTAGCATTTTCTAACAGGACACCATAAAATAAATTAAGGTAAGCATTGTTTCACACCTCACAAACAGTTTGTTCCATACGCTCGACAAATCTGTTTCAAACAAAGTCAACTTTTACTGTTTTGTAATGGAGCTCAACTATTTATCCCTGGTGGTAGTTATTGTAAGTAAAGCATAATTTGCCTTTATTTAGCATCGGGCTATACACAAGTGTGTTAGGAAGTGTATCCAAATTATTCATGGAAAAAATAGGAAAATAATTCGGGCAAAATCACTCTCTATAACCCGACCAGAATTCGATCCTCGTCATTGATAGTCTAGTATATTGGTGCCCAGTCAAGGATCGACTCCTGGACACCTTAGTGCTACTGCCAAGCACAGATTTTACATAAAACTATATATTTAAATAGTGATTTGACTTCTCCTGGTGGCGTCTAACATGGTTTAATATGTGTGTGTGCCCCTCCTAAATCAAGGTCCTAAGTAATGCATGCTTGAAGTTAGGGTTGGGTATTTATTATTAGGTTGATGTTCAAGGTTAAATTATCTTGTAAACTTGTATTTACAAACACCGTTCATAGAAAGTTTAAATTAAATACAGAGGTATTTAAAATCATTAATATTTTGAGAAACTACAGCAGATGAATATTTAATATCAAATTATATTGTAAGCTAACGATTAGGCCTATATTGAATTAAAGACAAATATATTTGTGTTTTTAAATTTAATGGTATTTTAGAGGAAACCAAAATTATTTGGCGTTTCTAATAATCATAATATAACTTTATTTTATTTTTATATAGGTAAACCCGAACGGGTAGTAAGACGCAGTTCACTAATAAGAAAAAATGCTACAGTTATTTCCAGAGAAACAGTTATTAAGTAATAAACATTTCAGTCTTCTTCAAACATTAACAGCAAACAACAAAATAATTAGCACTTTCAACCCCAAAAATTCAAATATAAAAAACAAATACAAAGTATATAATTATAAGAAATACGCTGGAACTTAAATTTAGAAAGTTCTCATTTGACAGTGTAGTGTGGACCACATTCTTAAACCTACTGAGATCGTATTAGTTCTGAGTAAAATAGCCTGTTCTAGCGTTTTATTATACCTTTGACAGCTCTAACATTGCAACTCCTCTACAAGTAACAACCAGCAAAAAAAAGTGGTCACCAACATGAAGAAGAGAATTTAATTGGCAATCACTTTTACTTATTCAAGGACCAAATTGATAACTATTATTATCTAACAGAATGCCTAAAGTACATGTTTTACTTATTGAGAGCACACAACAGTTTTATTAATTATACTAGAAATGCCACTTTAGCCCGGTTCATTAGAATATTAGATATTCATTGTCCTTTTTTATGTATTGTAAATTTAGCAATTAATTATTATATTTTCTGATAAGCTTATTTGATGTAAGAAAATGTTATCCCAGCTTATAAAAATATATTTGATTGAGTCTTGATATTTGACCATTTATGGCAATATTTTAAAAGACAGAGTTAAAATTTCAAGAGTACAATAGTGAGAAAATAAAATAAAATAGCTCAGGTATAAAATAAATAATTTTAAATTATAAAATATATAGTTATCAAACATATAAACAAGCCAACAGGGTGAATAATGTTGTAAAGTATTGTTTAAGTCCTATTAGTTAAAATTTAATGATATAGTAAAATGTGTATCGCTGTTGAAATAATTGTCAAACATCAGGAACCATGTACCTCTAGAGGAGAAATTTTTTTCCCTTAATCATAAGAAACGTATATTCATTTTGTGCTGATTTGTGAGAAAGTCAATATATTTCTCAAAATCAAAATTACTCATAAATAATCTAGTAAGTCTCTTTAGATGAATTAAATGACAGGATCGTATTTTGTATCCATAAAAACTTAATTAGCTTGATTGGTATACAAGTTGACAAAGTTGACAATTTAAACTCTTTACCATAGAAATTTTTTTCAAATTCAAATAAGAAAATAAGCATAACAAATCAAATTTAGCATCGAAAGAAAAATATCGATACTGTACTCATTAAAAGTATCGGAAGAAAATATCGATACCATAGTAATATCGGAAGAAAATCATCGACAACAGTAAGTATCGGTATAGAAATTTTAATCGGGATTTATTTTATCTAGTATTAATAATCTCTTACTCGCTTCGGTGTCTGAGTGGTCAAACGCGCTAATATCGTGTAGGACTAGAATGCTAAATACAGGGAGATCAGGGTTCGATACCAGTCGGGTACACAGAGGGTGGTTTTCCCTAAATAGTTTTCCACTCTTACACCACGCAAATTCGGGTGCATTTGATCTAAAAGAAACCTTCCTAATCCCTAAACCATTGGTGTAATTAGTACATAGGCGTATAGCCTGAACAGGTAGTAAGACATTGTGTTACAAAAAAATCTCAACATTTGCATCATAATTGTATTTTAATTTTTATTCAAACATTGAAAATTATAATGGTTTTTGATAGTTTAAAATAAATTTACAAGATGCTTTTTCGCTATCTAACATTTTTTTAAAGTACCACGTCTTACTACCCGTTCGGATTATACGCTTAAGTACTAATTACGCTAATGGGTTAGAAAGGGAAAGTTTAATTTATATTAAGTTAACCCCATTTGCGTTGAGGGAGAGTGAAAAACCATTTAGGAAAACCAACCCCAGTTCACCCGACTGAGATTTGTTCGCATTTGCGTGGAGGGAGAGTGAAATACTATTTAAACCTCAATTCACCCAACCTAGATTTTAACCTTGATCTCCCCGTCCTCGGTAGTCTAGCTAAACATGAAAGTAGCGCGTTAGCAAACTATACCACCAAGGCGGGTTTCAACTTCTTAAAAAAATGTTCAGAGTTTACTTTTGGGAGGTGCCATTTTTTAAACTACATTCGTCGTTTATGTACTCTAACAAGATAGATTATTAACTATTGACAAATAATAGAAGAATGGACGCCATTGCCAGTCCTCATCTGCACATAAACGTTTCTGCTTCGTCTGCTTGGAGCACCTTGAGTAGATTGAGTTTATTGTGATATTACAAAATCTTCTTTTGTTTAGTTTGTGATGACCTTGCTCATTGATAAAGGAAGGTGGATTTATGTAGATTAGTCTCCACTCTTATGTAAACCAGCCAGCCGGCTGGATTGATAAAAAAAGATGAAAGCCAGCTAAGAATTATGATGAGCTAAAAGATATTGAGGGCGGTAACGTATAGTGAATGCTTAGTGGACTGATAGTGTGGTCCCGAGCATACTATCACTACACCTTTTAACGTATGATGACGCAAGCAAACCCACGCTAGTGTCAACAAAGCAACCACTTAGTCAAGTTCTTGCATAAGGCTCTGAATGCTGGAGTTTATTCTTGCTTGTCGTGCAGAAAATGAGTGAGGATTGAGAAATAGTGTCATTTGTTCTTCCTCTATAGACCACCCTAATCGTTCATGAGGGAAGATCGCAAAAAATTGGTTTCTTTCGATACCAATTAGATACCGGAATGTGAGTACTAATATCAGTAGAAGTATTGGAAAAAAGTACCGAGTAAAAAAATACTAGTATCGAAAAGAAAATACAGATATTAGTAAAGTGTCGATACTTCTTTCATATCCCTAGCCGCATGGTCTAAGACGCTACTCTCGCAATGATAGGGAGATCGAGGTTCGAATCTCGGGCGGGTGTACTAAAGGTGGTTTTTCCAAAGTGGTTTTACACTCTTCCTCCATGCAAACGCGAGTATACTTCCTCTAAATATAGTCTTCATAATCCCTAATACCGTTAGCGTAATTAGTACCAAAGCAGCGTACAAACCGAGCGAGTAGTAAGACACGGTGCTAAAAAAAAGTGTTCAAATAACACTATTGAACTATTTATTGTCCATACAGTTACCAGTGGTTGTACGGTACAAGGAGTTGGATTATAAATTGACGGGAAGATCAGCGTTTGAGTTTCGGATGGGTGCATTGTGAATTACGGTTTTCTACATGTGATTTCCCGGTGAATTTACTATCTTTTTTTCCAGGGAAATGCGGGCAAATTTTCTCTAAACTGCTTTTCATAATCATAGCTCTTGGATCAAGCTGTAAATAATAACAATGGAGAACGTACCCTTTTTTAAAAAAATAATCTTCTATTTATATCAGCAAACAATAATTTAAATTGCATATATGTTTTTTTTAAATAAATAAATAAATTTAATAGTACGATTGTGACAAGAAATTTAAACTAAAGATTAAGACGTCGGATGTCAATGTTCTTTTAATGTAGAAATAATTATTACTGTCCGTGACTATGCTCAAACTTTAAATTTGATATATTGCAATGTGTTCGTTTTCTGGTGCCACTATAAACTTAAAATAAATGTTTGGTTGTGAAAAATACACACTTTGAAATTCCAATCTTTAGGTAATCATTTTTAAAACATGTTTATGTATATATTTTTAGAATTAAGCACCCAGAACATTTTGGCTATACACATAGCCTACACGCACGCGTATATATACACCCTTAAATAAAATGTTAAAAAGTTTCTAATATAAAAAGGTCAAAGTTAGGTAGAATATGAATAATAAATAATTCCAAATAGTTTCTCTCTCTGCTGGTGACAGGTAGATCTGGGTTCTAATCCCGGTAGAGTCTAGAGAGGGTGTTTTTTTCCTAGATGGTTTCCCACTCTTCTTCAACGCAAATGCGGATAGATTACCTCTGAAATGCTTCCTTCCTCATTCCTACCGCATTATAGTAATTATCATATACTGTTTGTGTATAGCCTCAACCGAAAGTAGCACGGGGTGATAAAAGAAAGTCTTTCTCCCCAAATATGAGTCAATATAAACAATTTCCTAGACGAGGTCCTATAATAAATGCTATACCTACCATACATATAACTACCATATTTGTGTATATATATAACGTTCGTTTCTTCCGCATCTCATCTAGCAGATTAATCCACTTCGGAAGTGGCGCATTAATCTTGACAGGAAAAGGTAATTACTGAAAATGGTAAAAGTTTTCAACGACCTTGCCTTTACATGAAAAGTTGTTCTCGATTCACAAAAAATAAATCAAATGAAGAACACGCAAGGGAAAATTTGTTTCAGGATGGATTAATTAAAAATTCTATATTCTTCTCCCCCTCTTTTTAATATAAGGAAGCAGTGTTTTATCTTTGGTTTTCGTAATAAAAAAATAGCCATGATAAATGTTGACAAATTAAAAAAAGGAAAGCAGACATAATTCATGCTTTGAACTGTAGTTGTTGAAAACTATTTATTTCATAAACTTCATCTTTGAGACGCTGACTGAAGTTAGAAGCTTCGCCTTTTAATTGCGACACACATTTGAAGAATTTATAAACAATGATTGACTGCATTAAACTGCACCAATAGTCAAAAGGTTGTAGCTCAATTGAATGATTTCCGTGCTCTTCGAATGTGTTTAGAATATTATTTAATGCACTTAAAAGATTTAAGTCTAGACTAAGAGCATTTAGGATCAACGGAAGTAGATAACCAGTATCTTTAATTTGACTTCTAATGGATTTTTGAATGCCCCAAGTGGTCCAATCTGGCTTTGGTTGTCAAGATTCAAGAGAGTTTTCACATTTTGATTTTCACTGTGGATTTCTCATACCATCTTAAGACTGATTTTGGTATGATTTCTTAAAATTATCCTGGAAAGCAATTCATCTAACTATTATACTTTGTACTTTTTATACTTAATTAACTTATTTATTATTCTATTTATCAAAATGCATTTATACCCACATAAGATTCCCAACGCTCATACTTACCCGTTTACTTTCAACAACAACAACAAAACTATCTTATAACCTCGAAAAATAAAAAAATAACCTATTACAAGACTAAGCTGAGTTAGCTTCCTCTTTGTTCGAACTCTTGTCAACTTATAATTGAGTTAAGTGTCACCAAGAAGATAAGACACACAGGAGAAATGAAAGCACGTGAAACAATTGACTGCGTAGCAACGTGTGGTTATCCAATTATGTTCCCACTTGTCCCGGCCCCGGAAGATAGACCGTGGCTTCAAAGTATTAAACGCCTTGCTAAGAAGCGACGCGCAACCGAGTGAAGCCAGTTGTATGCAGGAAAGCAGTTACCGACGCTTCGTTTCATTTTTATGATTATTTATAAAATATTAGAGAGACGGTTGGACGTTTCGAATAGTCTTCTCCATTAAAGATCTTGATTCTATTCTCATTAACGATCAACAGTTATAATGCCATTACCATGTAATCCTCCCGGTTCAAACGTATTTACGGTTCATCTATCCTAGCTTATCAACTAACCGGTTCAAGTGTCATACGTCTACAATTCTCCCGGTTCAAACGTATTCTTGGTTCAACTATTCTATCTTATCAACTAACCGGTTCAAGTGTTATACTTCTATAATCCTCCCGGTTCAAACGTATTTTTGGTTCAACTATTATATCTTATCAACTAACCGGTTCAAGTGTTATACGTCTACAATTCTCCCGGTTCAAACGTATTTTTGGTTCAACTATTCTATCTTATCAACTAACCGGTTCAAGTGTTATCTTATATATAAAATTCTCGTGTCACAATGTTCGTTCCCGTACTCCTCCGAAACGGCTTGACCGATTCTCATGAAATTTTGTGAGCATATTGAGTAGGTCTGAGAATCGGCCAACATCTATTTTTCATACCCCTTAGTGATAAGGGTTGTCCACCCTTAACATTTTTCTATAATTTTTAGACATTTTTTTAATATCTTTATTTTTTTTATTATGTCGCATTAAAAAATACATACAACCCTAAATTTTTACCCTTTTATCACCAACCCCTATTTTTTAATAGCCATTTTAGTAATTTAATCATTTTTCATCCCCGGTCGATAACTGATCAATCGTCATGTGCCAATTCAATTCAAACGTATTCAGTTTCCGATTAGATTGGCATTTGCAATGACTATCAACAAATCCCAAGGTCAAACGATGTCTATTTGTGGCTTAGATTTGAGAACACCATGTTTTTCACACGGACAATTATACGTGGCATGCTCTCGAGTGGGTAAACCATCCAGTTTGTTTGTGTTAGCTAAAGATGGACTAACAAAAAATATTGTTCACGCTATGGCATTAAGAGATTGATATTGTTTGTTAGTGTTACTGTCGTAATTGATTAATTAATGATATATAATTTTAAGGAATAAATTATAATAACTTAAAAATAATGTTTGCCTTTTGTTATTTTTATATTCCCTCATCGTTCACAGCGCTCCATGCCTATTTCACGCATATACCACATTCTTACACACTTACAATAAGTAAGCTATTTTTTGTCTACACTAGAAATTACTTAAAAATTATTTATATGGCAAAACAACGTTTGCCGGGTCAGCTAGTACTTCTATAATCCTCCCGGTTCAAACGTATTTTTGGTTCAACTATTCTATCTTATCAACTAACCGGTTCAAGTGTTATACTTCTATAATCCTCCCGGTTCAAACGTATTTTTGTTTCAACTATCCTACTTTATCAACACATTGTTTCAAGGGAGGTATGCAAGAACGTATAGTGAATACTTAGTGGACAGAGGCCCGTATGCAAGGACGATGCTGAGCACAGCCATAGTACAGGCAGAGTATGAGCCTCGTGCTAGGACGATCTATGACGCAATATCTTGAGTCTCGCCAGAGCCTGGTCCCGGGCTGGCTCAGGTTATACTCTGTCCGTACTCTGAGGATATGTCCACAACCTGGCGCTGCGCGCATAGACGATCGAGACACCTGTTTTCACGACAGGCCTCATGTTCTGCTAGTGCTCTGCCTGTGCTCTGGCTGTGCTCAGCATCGTCCTTGCATACGGACCAGAGAGTGTGGTCCCAAGCACACTATCGCTCCACATTATAAACAACGATGACGCAAGCAAACCCACGCTAGTATTAGCAAAGCATTCACTTATTCAAGTTCTTGCATACAACCCCAAGTGTTTTACCTCTATAATCCTCCCAGTTCCACAAACATTTTACTATACTTACGCTGTCCAGGCCCCCGCGCACATGAAACTTCAAGTCAGCCAACTATTTAGTTGCTTCAGTGAGAACCATTGACACATATGTGAATACGCGCACATAAAGCTATCCAGTTGGCTGATTAAATATTGGTTTGTGTATTGCTGCAAACTAGGTGCGACTAGATAGTTGGCCAACTTGATAGTAGCTTACATGTTTTCACATGTCCGCGCGCACTAGCAACGAAGTCAGCCGACTTCACTTTTCCCCTCAACGTAACCCATGCCAGTCTACAGTCCAGTCTTTTGAAAGAATGACGCCTTAGATCATTCGACCACCGAAGCGGGTCATTTGGTGTTATAATGAATTTTTAAATGCCCCAAGAGAAAAAAAAAGTTCATCAAAACTGCCAATACTCGTTCTATAGTAGTTTAAAAATGTATTTGAATAAGCCTGCAAAACATCAAAAAACTTTTTTTAGGTGTTTAACGTGCACTTTCTGAACCGATTTATTATACCAGAAAACGACTTATAAACTAGTTTAAATTTAGTAGAACAACCGGCCCCCGACCGTTAATTCATCACTGCGAAGGAGGAAACCCACATTTCACCAATGATAAATTGTTCAGCCATACTGGGAGTCGAACCCGGTACCCTTAGCCCAGTAGACAAGACACGCTTCTGACCGAGCTAAGGTGTCGGACTTGGCCAACCCAAAGTTGCACATGCGTGCGGGGCCTAATCTTACCATTCGTTTCCACACATCATGGGTTGGTATAACACACACACAAGTACATCCATGTCTTACCGCTTCAATTGTGAAGATTGACGATTACAGGCCTTGCCATTCATAGTAGTAGAATCAAATAATAACAAAATAAAACTAAATAAATCCTGTCATTTATTATTTTTTGTTATTTTTTGAACGTGATTCTATTAAATTGGTATTCCAAACAATACACATTGGAATTGAAATATAGGTCTTGGGATCATTATCAACAAAATAAGAGGTAGCTCAGTAGTGGTGAGAAGGGGGGAGGGGGACATTAAGCGAACAATGAAAGCCTCCAGCTTTCAAGCACGATGTAGTAGTTACATGGAATAAAGAGAGGACTCTACAACTTATGATTCGAAATGGATTAAATAGCTTTCTTTATTAGATATTCAAAGGATTGGAGCTACATGAAAGTTATGTAAGAAGGAATTACTCAAGTATAAGTTGACAAATTCCACCGTGTTTTTATGCCCATACAATATAACGTACATACAAATTTTCATAAGGAAAGCCTTTTAGAAGATACAAATATATATTTTTGCTATTAATATGGATAGCATTTTAGCATATCATAACATTTTTTTGCACCGCGTCTTATAACCTGTTCAGGTTATACGCATTTAATAGGAAAGACAGAGGAAGTTTACCCGCATTTGCATGGAGGGAGAGTGGAAAACAATTTTTTGAAAAACCACCCTCAGTACACCCGACCAGAATTCAAACCCTGATCTACTTGTCATCGGCAGTCTAGTATAAAACGAAAATGACACCTTATACTTATTAATGATATTTTATAGATTTTGATCAAATCCATCAAAAGCTACAACTGCAGATCACGTGACTTGACACATGATAAGGTAAAGGTACATTTAGTAACTTCTATAGCTGTCAGCTCTTACTATAAAAATTAAACTGTATGCCTATATTCTCGGTTTTGTTCTATTCTCGGATATTAATGAGTTTAACTATTTAACCTAAGGTAATAAGAGAAGTAAGACATTAAAAAAAACTACAACAGAGCTCAGCCAGCTAAAGGAATGTGTAATAAGTGTTTAAATATTATCACCAATGGTGCAGCCAGTAAAGATCAAACTCTGGGCTACTTGATGTAATATGTCAGACATACTATTACTGTTACCTATTTTAGATGTTTTTAATTGGTTGTCCATATTAATTTAAAATGAATTTTATTTAATGACAGAGGTAAACTAATATTGAAATGTTTCTTTTTGGATCTATTCATACAATTAACAACACACACACGGTGACCTGGTGGTCTACGGGTAAGGTGTCGGATTCTGTGCTGGGGGTCCGGGGTTCAATACTAGGTCCCGGCACAGATTTATCTGATTACCAAACCCTTCCTTCACCTCTGACAAGTCGTGTATTAATCAAAACTTGTGAATGTGGGGATTGTCAGGCCTCCACCGTGGTTCGGATTCCCCGTTAAACTGTAGGTCCTCCATTTCATCCCACAATCACCCTACCATTACACATTAGCGTAAGTGCGTAAAACCCGAACGGGTAGTAAGACGCGGTGCTAACAATAACAACAACAACACACACTTCTTGTCCAATATGATTAAGAAATAAAATAACCTGGTCACAAAGAGTAATCGCAGTCTGACATTTTGAAAGTATGTCGTCATCCTGTAAGTATGAATAGCACTCAAACCGAAGGTTGGTTGGATCCTCAACATTTCCACCGTCAGCTGTAAAGCCTAGGCAGCATTGAAGAGGTATGCTATGGAAATGAGGAGTGAGCTAGTTTCTCGTTGCTTTCCTCATTGAACCAGAAAGTACCATGGCACACCGAAATGCGTACAACAAATGACCCTATAAGTGAAATCTTCACTCCACTCATCACAGGGATTGGTTGTATATTGAATGTTATTACAATATCGTTTATACCATTGTTACTTTAATATTTGTCAGACCGATAAGTGAGAGCGAGGCAGATAAATGAACCTAACAACTTGCTCTATTCGATATCAGAAGATAAAGTGCATTGTAAACACTATATCTGTCGTGATGCTAAATGTTAACTTAAGAGTAGTCCTCACTTTCAAAATGGCAACGGGGGAGATTGAGTGCGGATTTTAATAAATTTTTAGTTATAAACTAAACAAAGCCTTGACAGAAGGAAACAAGTTTATTAAACTGCATGACATCACGTTAATATATATATTTAGTAATATTGTAATATTTAAGGTAGATTCGAATATAATATCAGCGTGACCTATTGTAACGATATCCATATTGCTTTATCCATGGTAGACTCAAATATCTACCGCGCCCACACATACGCGGTTATTTTTTAAGCTAGTCAGCAGTCTCAAAAAACAAATTAAAAACGTAGTTTAACTGACATCACCTATTCATACGTGTCCCAAAGTTCTGGGCAGACTTTCAATCAACTTTAAATTAGATATAAATTTGTATAGAAGAATGTAAAAGTCTATGAGAAATGGATTATCATTAAAAATTAATGAGAAAACATTTTGTTAGACTTAATTGATATCAGTTTCCAATATGTTGCTCAAATTAAGTAATCAATGCAATTATAATAACCTAATCCCCTGATATTTAACTTAAAGAATAAATAAAACACAAATACATAACCAAAACCTGATTTGTATCTCATCGAAAAAACTGTATAAATTTGTTTTGTTGTCTTTAATATTTCATAGCAAAACTGATTTCACTAGAGTGTGCAAGATTATTAAAATAGACACAAAAATACGCCGATTTCAGTTAACATATTTTAATGTATGTTCCAACTGACCATGTTTAGTTAGATTACGCTATTATAGTGTTTAGTTGCGGTAATGGCCGCATTCAAATATACTGAATTAAATTTTAAAATGATACTTGGACACGGGAATGAGTCGTTCCGTACTCAGGGTCATTCTTCACTCATATTTTGAGGCAGAGATTTTTTTTATGGATAGCTTAGTGGCATACTATGGCAAAAGACCCGGCTTTGACTCTCATGTCAAGGTGTTATTTTTTCAATTTAACTCAATAAGATTAGGTTTAGTTTAGATTTTTTTTATTTCAATGCGAATTTGAAGCAATAATTAGCTTTAAAAGTATTATAAGGCCCTTTTTAGTAATATTATTCGCACTCTGAGATATTTCAATATTTTTTTTATTATCAAACACTGTTCTTAGCTCTAAAATAATCAAAAATTAAAAACAGAGAATCTCATAGAAGTTGCTACAGTTGGATACTCATATAAATAACCTAAAATTGCGGGCTAAAAAAAAATTAACGTGCTGTTATGGACTTTTGTTTCCTTATGTCACGGCTTTGTTCAGCTTATAACTAAAGATTTACTCAAATCCGGAATGACACGTGTTTTTACAACGATATATATATATTTGTTTTTTTTTAAGCTGGAAGGGGTGGGTTGGCTATACCATAGTTCCGAAAAGTATACACGACGAACGTAAGTTTGGGCAACACTGCTCTAAACAACCCTCCTCAGAATTAGCCCTTATATTAAGTCGCTAATGATCATCGCGCTAAAGTAACAATACAATATATATAAACGTATAACACCTCACAAATGTTTGACCAATAAAGGTGTTACCTGCTTCAGTGGCCAAATGGTATAAGTATGGCAGGGTGGTGCAGGGTATTTGATCCCTTCACCCCTTTTCCCCAACACCACAAACAATGTTAATAGAAATTTAAATAATAGTAAGTATAACTAAAATATTTAGCATTTAAGATGTGTCGAATGTATATGCTACATTTTAGACAAGGCTTCAGACTTAAGGAGGGGTGCTAGTGAGAGCAGTTTGGCAATTTTTATAGCACAAACATCTTTTGGCCAAAATAAATCAAATATTTCTTCTAAAGAAACATAGAGTTATGTTTTCTGCACATGCTAATATCAACAGTTGTTGAATATCTGTCATGAGCATGGCAGTATTTGGTGACAAATTTTTTAAATGAAGAGAAAAGTTTGTCACCAAATGCCGCCATGCTCATGACAGATATTAAACAACTGTTGATATTAGCATGTGCATAAAACAGAACTCTATGTTTCTATAGAAGAAATATTTGATTTATTTTGGCCAAAAGATGTTTGTGCTATAAAAACTGCAAAAATACTGCCCTAGACTCGCGCTCACTAGCACTCCACCTTAAGCCTAATATTCCAAATGTTTACTGTTACACAAAAATTTAACATTTAAAAAAACATACAAATAATAGCTTCGATACCATTTGTATTATTTAAATCTCGTAATTACTATAAAACTAATCAAAATTATTTATAAAAGCATTTAATATTCATAAATATTCTCTGCCTTCAGGGCTTAGGAGGCTGTGCAACCCCAAACCCGCTCTCTCCATCAAAATGTCATTCTTGCTACAGCCTTGATCGAATGCCTCCCCTCAAAGTAAATAGCTGGGTCCGCCACTGATTAAGTAAATTATAAGAACGTATATTTTATTTTACCTTTTCCTTCTAAATCATATTGTAATGGTGAAATCACACTCCTGACTTTTGGGATTCTTTGATGTATAATTATACAAAATTACAATGGCTAATAAGTCGTTAATGTAAAACAAAAACTAAAAGAACACTATTAAAACTCCACGATGATTTCTAGTAAAGAAAAACAAGAATTACCGTCAACTACGTCCCCCGCCCCACCCCCTGCTCTACCAGTACTGAAATGCCTAAATTTGAAAGACTGGTTAAATGTGTTTGCAAAATACATGATAATACATGTGACTAGTATACCTAAACATAAATCATTGTATTAAATTAGTGTATAATCTAAAGCTGTAGCAATTATTGCTACAAGGCATCAAAAAAACGGGATAGTCAACAAGAACAGCGCTTACCCAATTTCACCGGCCGGACGAGCATGCGGAAAAAGACGTCCACACACGATTTCAACAGTAAAACAACTAAGCGCTGTGATCCTAGTGCAGCATTTCGCCGCTACGCGCCACCACTAGCCTCAGGAACAACGTGGACGCCGAGAACAGCGTAGAATAGCCGTGGCCTTGATAGAATGTTCTCAACGCATCGAATCCAGCGCACCTCCCCCCTTTTTCATGTGTGTTAATTCTGTGATCCCCACCTTGGTGTAATTCTTTCTCGAGTGTTCGATAGTTGCGCTATATAAGAGACTGTTCACCAAGATAGCAGCCACTCTTGGATTAGGCTCGGACATTGACGAAGCTTAGGCTTCAAATACAGACTCATATAATGTAAGGAGAAATTCTTGTTCGGCTTTAATTTAAATATTATTGTAATTTTCTAAATTCTCTTTTTGGCTCTACGTATATTTATTGTTATTTACCGTCTTAGATGAATATTCATTCATTTTTACTAAATATTAAAATAACTTCGCTTATGTTACGACAAATAGGACTTTACTTAAAATACAAAGTAATGTGGGGAAAGTTTTAATGCGAGTTTTTTTTAATGTTAGTCAAATCTTGTTTTTCAACTGGGATTCAGTTATTTAACTTTAAGAGTATGTTTTCAAAACGTGTTGTCTTAATATCCATATTAAGAAGTTTATAATATTAGGCCTTCATTATTTAGTTGTTGGAATGCGGGACGTTAATAATTATTCTTGTATAGTTAACATTATGTATTTAACTTTGGAATTATTTTGCACAGTTATTGAACGTGGCAGAGATTAATAATATGTTTCTTTATGATAAAGTTAGGAATAAACCTTAACGTTTAATGAAAGAATATCTAAGTTTATTTTGACTTTCTAAAGTTTGGAGGATTCCGTAATTTGTGTAGACGCCATGCGTAGGTTGATCTTTAATGGGGCGATTACGGAACTATTATACTGTTGTTACAATTTTGACTTGCACTAAAATAAGTCGTTGCTAAAATTCTCATTTACGTTTGTTATATTGGTATACGCCATGTTTATAATGCTAGACATTAAAATTTAATACACGTATTTTTGAAAGTCTTGTAAAAAACAATAATAATAGATTGTTATTATTCTGCTTTTACAGATATTGTATAAATAAGAAATATGAATATGCTTAGATGTTTGCAGAAGCGATATGTTCTTTAATAAAAGGTTAAATGAAATAAAAGCAAAGTTTCGTTAAGACTTGAAATTTTTTCACTAATATATTTATGCCATCTATCCTTAGGTTTGTTTAGATATATATATAATTATGTTGCCTTTTTTAACTTAGCCTTCGTCCTCGTCGCATTTAATCTAAATTGGTCACTGAAGGAGAACAGTGGGAACACCCTCCTTCTAGGAGATGGGTTGTGTACTGTAATATGTTTCACAACAAAAAAACATAATATCGTTACACTTCACACTTCTATTTTTCTAAATTTTTGATAAAATTAAATTTGTTTTATTTTTGTATTGAATCCCTCTAATCTAGAGTTTGGAACTACAAAGCTTGTTACGTATACTATTATTTTACAATTATATATATATATATATATAATGTATTTTTACTTAAACTATACTAAATTAGCTTAATAAATAAATAATGTGATCTTGAATATTTTTTCAATAGTTGGCACTATGCTTAGCTTGCTTAACAGGAACAGCATGACCTGGGCTGTGAAAACCCGAGCACATTGGGCAATTACTTATGGGCGAACGGAAAGGAATTTGTTTCCAACCCCTAGACATTGGGTAGGTTATTAGAGCCTTCCTAGCTTGCATTGCGGTTTTCAAGCAGCATGTCCTGGGTTTCCTATTGTGCTAAATAGAACCTTTTGAAAGAAGAATTACTTAAAACACAGTATTCTTGGAATATGAACCAATATTAGTTTTAAAATTAATAATTCATTACATGTATAATTATTAACAATTTAAACATTAGTATTTACACAGTTCGCACAGACAGCATTGATTTAACAAAAAACTAGTCCATATCATTATGGGTATGCGGCGCAGAATTAGCATACCCAGAGAATACGCCACTGTTAAAATGACTCAAAAGTACCTAAAAAAAATTACTCTAAAATCCCCTAAAATGCTTAAAAATGACATAAAAATGACGCAAATCCAGAAAATATTATCTTAAATTCCAAAATGACAAAAAATTACCTATAAAACATATATTTCCACAACAAGGGGATAATGAGCAGAGTTTATGTACGTATGACATTGTATGTGACGAACTAGAAAAAAGATGACATGTCATCAAAATCCGGGCCCTGATTATCATTGTGGTTTCCCCAGCCCCTTTTCAAGCTAATGTATGTTTTTACTCAAGTTATCCTCGTCATCCATACCCCATAGATTAAGACTTCTAGTATACCATGTGTTTAAACGAAAGGACTAAATCAATAGTAACCAAGTGGATACTTGATTTAAGCATCTGTAACGTTGATTGACATCAACATTACAAGCGTGAAGAAAATACTAGTGAATTAACACTATTTCTACTACACCGAAGAATAAACAATACTGTACTCACCAAAATTCCCCGTTTCTCGGTCAGTGTGTCTCGAGTCTTGTCAACAACATCCCTGCCCGCGCGCACTATATCCACACCGAGTGTAAAAACATAACTAAAAGAGTGATAGGTGTGGCAAGTTGAGCGCGAGGTCACCCGTTGCTTCATGGGAGTGACCTCGTGATGGACACGTGATGTTCTACGCGCCTCTCCAATGATCTAGTTGTTTCCTTTGGTAACTTACTGCCCCTTTCCCTTTGTTCCGTGTGATTGTTCTTCGATGTTCTTTTGTTCCCCCTATGTTCCCCTCCCCTCAGAGAATAACGGTTTATAAACTGATGTTGTGTGTGTCGTAAGGTCACTTCTTGAACCAACCGTGTCTTTGACACATGCTCTAGGATGGGATTTTTCACAAGGTATAAATTCATTTTGGCTGTACTAGTTAAAATTATTCTTTCGGAATTATGTTGTAACTTTAATTGTAAATTTTATGCTAGGTATAAATTTCTTTTCGGCTAGTACGATGCAAAATTTATTTTGGACTTACTTCTGTTATTTTGGGTTATTTCTTTAACTTTGTTGAAATGACCAATCACGTAGCCCAAACATGGCGTAATATATTTTATTACAAGTTAATAGTATTACTGGGATTTTGCCCTTCTGGCTTGGTAAAAAATGGTTAAAGAGAATGAGAGACTTTATCATTGTAAATTTTTTATCTCACATTTTTGAAGGCGTAATGCCTGGGTAGTATGGGAAATGTTTATAGCCCATACGGCTAAATATTGTTTGTGGATTTATTCTTATGACTAAATAAATCATGGACTATCTCATTTAACGAAGAAAATAGATTTTGACTGCCATGAATAGTTAATAATATTTAGCACAGCGTCTTACTACCCATTCGGGTTATACGCTTTAAGTACTAATTACTCTGATGGATTAGGAATTGGGAAGGTTGTATTAGAAGAAGTGAACCCGCATTTGCGTGGAGGGAGAATGGAAAACCATTTAGGAAAAACCACCCCCAGTTCACCCGACCGAGATTCGAACCTCGATCTCCCCGTCCTCAGCAGTCAAGCTCAACACGACAAGCGCGTTAGCCAACTACGCCACAGAGGCGGGTCATGAATAGTTGTGCTTGTAAATTGTAATTCTAAGTCATACGATATAGTCCGATTTTGAAATGCGGATGGTTAGCCTGTGGCGGCTAGTTATTGTTGTTAGTATATTGCGGGTTGCCGCAGAGACCCATTGAGGGGTCGTATGTTTATATTGAATGTAATTGTTAGGACAAATGTTGTTATGGCAACGGTACAACTGTATAATCATGGGCATAGCCCCATTCTTCATATATCCATATTTATATTTTTATCTTTTATTATCTATTGTTACCTATATTCATATATATATATTTAACTATTGTTAATCTTTTCTAAATAAATATTGATTTACTTCATTTGCAATCTTTAATTTACTATTACAGGTTAATAAGTCATTGTTTTTACTCTAGGATTCTCACCCCTTTTTTTCCTTTGACAGATAATACAAAATAACGGGTGATGGTTGGGAAGGCTTCATGACGACAAATTGTTGTATAGGTCAAACTGAAGGCCTATCAATGTTAATGTGGTCCTAATGCTCTTCTGCAATTTAATCATTTGTTACTTTTTTTTAGCCCTCTTTAGTTTATGTATATGTGCCCCTGCCCTTGTCCATTAGAGGAGAAGGAGGGCGGTACACATCAACAAGGTTCGAAACCTCTTCAATACTCGAATGGTCTAAGCCCTAAGGCATTAATCTCGCAAAAGACTGGACTAACGATGGCGGGGAGGCCGGGGTTAGAATCCCGGTCGGGTATACCTAGGGAAGTTTTTCCTAAATCGTTTCCCACTCTCCCTCTACACAAATACGGGCACACTTCCTGTAAATTAAACCTTCCTCGTCCTTAACACCCATCGTAATTAATACTAACACTAGTACAACCCAAACGGGTAGTAACACGCGGTGCTATCAAACAATGGTTCGAAACAATCGTTCAAAGGAGGTTTATCAGATCCAAAAAATGAACCATTTTAAAATTGGGTGGAAGAGAGCGCGAGTTGAGGTCCACACTTTTTTACGCTTTTTATAGAAGGCGCTTTTTTTAACCAACATAAATCAAATATTTCTTCAGTAGATGTATACATCTAGTTTCATTTTCTAAATATTGTGGTCTCAACAATTCTGGAATATATGTTATGAGCATCGCAAAATTTGACCAATTTAAAAAAGTGTCTGGTCAAATGCCACAACGCCCATGACAAATATTTAAGAATTTTTGAGATTACTATGTGTAGAAAATGAAACTAAATGTATGGATTTACTGACTCAAGCTTTTATTTATTTTGGACAACAATGTTTCTTGTTATAAAAACTGACCAAAGCTCGAGATTACTTTTACCTAACCTTAAGGCTCCTTGCACACAGCACGGACACGGCACGGTCCCGTGAGTCCAGTCGACCATTAGACGGAATGGAGTCTTACACACGTCGCGGTCGCGGTCATTCCCTGTACACGGCTGCTATTGCACTCATTGCGCCCCGATGGACTAGTCCGGTGCCGTGGTCGTTTCTGGTCGCAGTGGGGCATGCGAGTATATGGAGCTATTCACACGGCACTGATTTTCCCATACTTACATCCGGCATCATCATCACTTCTAAGTCTGTGTCGAGCGCTAAACTGCAAGTCCGGTGAAATTATTTCCTAATTTTCAAGTTACGCTGAACCAAGTTGCCACTTAGGCATTATAATAGTACAGCAAACTGTGATTTAGACAGCCGAAAATACTTGAAGAATTTTGCATCGTCCTCTTAGTAATTCTGTGAACAATGTCAGAAATGTTCCCACTCTTTCCCGCCCTACATTCAAAGGGTGAACCCACCAAATTATTTTAAAAAAATGTCTTCGTAATAAATACAAAGTACAAATCCTCCTCCATCGTACTGACTGTCTGGAGGTATCTGATGTCATTTGGTAACTTCTTGCCGTGCCTTTACCACGCCGTGTGTACCACGGCAACCTGACGTAGACTACACGGTGTCGTGCCATGTACGGCCACGGCAAAAAACCGTGCTGTTTGCAAGGAGCTTAAAGCTAAGCGCCCACCAAGTTGGTACCGCACGGACGGCAGATAACACGCGGACAGCCAATTTTTTTTTTGGGAGGGGCTGTGGGGTGGGTGGGGTGCGCCCATTATCCGCACTGATGGCACGGGCGAAGACTCGGTTCGCGCAGCTGCTCTCAAGCCAAAAGGTGAGCTTCTCATTTTCACCGTATTATTTAAATATGGAAAGCTAGGAAGGCTGTGTAGCTATTAGTTGCCTTTTAATTGAAGAGGACAGAGGGAAATGTTGGAAACGATGATTCTGGGTTCACAACATCAACAGGAAAAAACTTATTTTTGGCAAATATCACACATTATTTCCTGATCTGGTTGAAGATGAAGGCAAAAATTCCGGACCGCACTTGATTTTAATTCCCTCGCTTGGACTTTCTGTCGAATTACGGAACGGCGGAGAGTCCATTGCTGGTGGTAGCTTACCGACGTATTGGGCGCATCTTTGTAACACATAATGCAGCGAATTAGTTGTACTTTACATTCCGTCCTTGCGGTCCATGCGGTAACGTCCCAATGGGCGCTTACCTTAACTCTGTCAACAAAACCCAAGTCCTCCACTATGCTACACGTTTCTGTTTGCCGCTGGTTTATACTACGGATTTTACCTGGACTTAAGACAGAACCCATTTATTTTGACCAACATAAAAATAGTGTTTTCACTTGGTATGAAAGTAATCAGTGCAGTCCTAGGTGCTAATAACATCTACCACTTGCACATGTATCAGCAGTCGCGTGGGCTTTATGTCAATCTCATTCGAACTGGTTTTTCGGTGGCGGGGAGGTTAGGGTTCGAATCCCGGCCGGATTTACTTACGGTATTTTTTCCCCTAAATTATTTCACACTCTTTATTCACGAAAAGGCGGGTAAATATTACCTCTAAATTTTCCCTTCATTATCCATACCAACATCGTATTGAATGCAAATGGCTGAAACGTGTATTTAGACGTGGTTGGAGAAAAAGACTCCATTAAACCAATAATAAAAAAGATTGTGAGTTTTATAGTAAATAAAGAAAGATACATATTAGCATGAGCTGATCAAGGTGTATTTCAACGGCTATTCTCCAGATGCTTGTAATACCACTTTTATCAATGCACCAATAAACCAATAATAAAGATTGCTAGTTTTATATGCAACAGGAGAAAGAGACACATCAGCATGCGTGCTTAACTGTCGATAAAGATTGATTCACACGTTTTTCGACAGTAGAAAGTGGAATTTGCTTGAATGGTGCAGCAATCCACCTGTGAGTACTAATGTATGTTGCTTTGCGACACAAATTATAAACAAGTGAATATCGATATATTTGAACTCTCAAGTTACCCGCTTCGGTGGTCGAATAGACTAAGGTGTCACTCTCAAATTGGCCTGGACTTCCAATAGTGGGTAGCTCGTGGTTCGAATCTCATTCGGGTGTGTTGAGGTTTTTTTTTATAAATGGTTTACCCCTATCTCCCCACACAAGTGCGGGAACACTTCCTCTAAATTCAACTTTCCCTATCATTAACCAATTAGTGTATTTAGTCCATTAATATTTTCAAATGTGTTTGTCGTTAAAAAGATTAATATAGAACAAGAACGACACGCCCACCAGCTTTCCATTTAACGAATTATTTCAACTATCCTCACGACACAACATTAAACGCAGTTGTCTGCTTGTACGGTAGCCCCATAGCTTCTTTGGTGCTGACTGACAGCTCGCAGCAGCCGGCTTTGAAAAGTTACCCGACCAAATTATGTATCCCTACGCCGAACCATATGATCTGCAAAAACATGTGTTTAGCAGCTGTCACTTATGACAGTCAAAGTTTAGGTGCATAGGACATGTTGACTGTCAGAAGTCAACTGTGAGCTGTCAGTCAGCACCAAAGAAGCCATGGGGCTACTTTATGTTGACTTGAAGACGCATGCGCGCTGATTTAGTCGGCTGGTTTTACAATTTGGTTGGTTCTCCCAAGCATATTTTACTAAACAGTGCAGACAAAGCTGTGATTATGCCTTCTAGCACAGCGCGACCATCTCAGTCTGAGATAATTTACTGTGGTTGATTTAGGGCTCGTCACGTGAACAAACGGCGAACATGTGACTCCACATTGAGGTATGTTTCTGCGATCATTCCCGCAGGTGAGGCCGCGAGAAAGTGAAGCGACACACCTGACTACTGTTCTCCTCATTACCTGTTCCCCGCAGCAGGGGAATGTCGCCAAGCAGGGGAGAAGAGATGGGACACAAGATAGCGGGGCTGAATGACCGACCTCCATCCAGACTAGAACCGGTGTTCAGACTAAGGTTATAACTTACATTGCTCTTTATCTGGTCTCTTGTTAACGGGCGACTCACTCCGGATACTTGCACTGCCCAAACTGGATCTTCCACGTCCCACAATACCCCGAGCGTACTGGAGCGGGAGAATTTACACCAACTTTCAAAATAACATGGTTTAAAATTACTGAGATAATAATAATAATTATTATTATTATTATAGGCACGTAAATAATTTTATTGTGTTTAAATAATAATAAGTTCAACATAAGGATATCAATAGCTTTATTATTACTATAATAATAATATTGGTTTAAGTCAAGGGCGTGGAAAGCTAGTTTTGTTAGGAGGGTTAACTAGAAATTAGGCATAACAAGAAGGTGTGTTTCTTATGTAACTAATCATGTGATATATGGGGAATATGTGTATTCTTAAATATTAAATATTCTAAATTGAACCTAACCAGTTTATATCGAAATTGTTTGCCTCCTTTTTAACCACTCCACTTGTTTGACTCACCCCAAGAAACGTCCTTTGTTCTACGATGTAATATTGGATGTACCAAAAAACATTTTATGTAATTAGAAATGTTGACAAGGATAGTGTTACAATAGGGAGTTTTAAAATACATAATATTACACAAAATAAAAGTATATGTTGAAGTATTATCTTTTTAGCCTACCCGTTGGGCGGAAAAACTTAAAAGTTATTTTTATTGCCTCACGCCTACGCGTTGGAAAGCAGCACTGTTAAGTTACTTTCTCGGGTTCTCTGTTCATGACTGTACGTTGTTCGCCATGGGGTTTTAAATAATGACGTGCAACCGTAGTTTTACACACACTTGGACATCAAGTCTATTTTATTATGGAAACACAGATCTATAAATTATGTTTAATTTATTCAAATAAAATGGTACTCGAGTATCCAGAAATTATCACAGTCGGAATGAAGGTTTGTTAATACGCGACAGTTTTAAACCTTGAAATTTAGATGAGTGCGCGCCGTGGACGTTACATACAACGAGCGGGGTTGCAGGCCAAGTGAAGTAGGTAGAGCCCTAATTATTATTATTATTATTATTATTAGCACCACGTCTTACTACCCGTTCGGGTTATACGCACTTACGCTAATGTGTAATGGT
>CABEEJ010003942.1:0-14402 GCA_901482245.1 Timema douglasi
TTTGTAATTTAAAACCGCGCTCTCTGTGGCAACTTGTTGAACTTAGGTTATGGGACTAAGGGACGGATGGTAGCCGGAGAGGGCGGGACACGGTTGATACAGACTGTGTAAGACAACTTTATCTTGCGTATTTTGGCATGAAACTTGGAGACCAGGACAAATCGTGTGCTCCTGATAAAGTTTGTGTGCAGTGATGATCTACGTTTATGGCTCAAACGAAATAAGACTGCCTTATGATTTGTAATTCCTATGACATGGAGGAAGCCGAAAAACCACTCTGATGATTGTAACTGAATTGCCAGTCATCTCTTCAGAGTCTTCAGACTCGGAACATCCAGAAATTCAAGGACCCGATGCCGAATATAAGCCTTCTGGAGGCGATTAACCTCAGCCCTTTTCTCAGGTTGAACTTAATGATCTGACATCTGACTAGAGAGCTGTGCCTTTCGAAAGAGGCAGCTGAATTGTTGAGCTCCAGATTGAAAGAAAAAAACTTATTGGACAAAGGAACCTCTTTTTATTGGTACAAGAATCGAGAAAAGGAATTTTTCAAGTACTTTGAGAAAGAGGAGAACCTGGTCTATTGTTCTGATGTTCCTGAATTGATGAGCAAATTTAATATCACATACGATAAAGATGAATGGAGGATGTTTATAGATTCATCGAAAAGGAGTCTTAAAGCTGTCCTTCTTCATCATGGAAGCCAGTATTCATCTGTACTAGTTGATCACTCGGTGCATTTAAAAGAACGCTATGAAAACCTGGCTCTCGTCCTCAACAAAATAAAATATGCCGACCACGGTTGGACCATTTGCGGTGATTTGAAAGTTATCTCCATGCTTCTTGTTCAAAAAGGCGGATTTACAAAGTTCCCATGTTTAATTTGTGAGTGGTACAGCCGGGATAAGACTCAACATTGGGTCAAAAAAGAATGGCCGAAAATACAAAATCTTGAACCAGGCACCAAGAATGTGATTCTGAACGGCTTAGTTGATCCAAAAAAAAGTATTGATATTCCCTCTGCATATAAAATTAGGTGTAATGAAGCAGTTTGTCAAGGCTATTGCAAAAGATGGCGATTGTTTCAAATACCTGTGCAAAAAGCTTCCAGGTTTATCCGAAGCCAAGTTAAAAGAGGGAATCTTTGTTGGTCCAGATATCCGCAAGCTTATGAAGGATAAAGAATTTGAGACTAGCATGACAATAAAGGAAAAAAGAAGCTTGGGTTGCCTTCAAAGATGTCGTCAGTAAATTTCTGGATAATTACAGGGATCTTGACTATAAAGCAATTGTTATGAATATCCTGGACAAATTTCAAGCGTTGGGTTGCTCCATAAGTGTCAAAATACATTTACTTCACTCACATGTGGACTTTTTCCCCGAAAATTTAGAATCAGTCAGCAAAGAACAGAGTGAAAGGTTCCACCCATCAAAGATATGTAGCGCAAATATCAAGGAAGATGGGACAAGAACATGCTCGCCGACTACTGTTGGATGTTAACACGAGATAGGCCTGAAATTGAACATAAAAGAAGTTTCAAAGGAAAAAGAGTACGTACTTAAATAGAAACTTTTTTTTTTTTTGCCCAGTTTAAAATTTGTATCAAATTTTCATGTATACATAATATTTGCTCCTCCTGGTCAATCGTATATTTTATGTAAGTTACCTTAATAAAACCAAATTAAAATAATATGTTGGTGATTTTCTTCTAGAAACTGCACTATAATTTGATGTAAAAAGTTTAAACTCAAGGTAACTCGTGCGATCTGTCAACAGTGGTTTTCATCCATTTAAACTTATAAAAATTAATCGATTGCTGAAAAATTAATTTGCCTCGCCAAGAATCGAATCTATTATTTTACATAGAATTAAATGGATAAAAACCACTGTTACCAAATAGTACATGCAAAATTGTTCGAGAGAATTCCTTTTAAAATAGGATTTTAGCAAAAATATCAATATTGATTTTACAAAAAATCTTGACGTAATGGAAAAAACAATCATTTTCGAAATCAGCACACCAAATAACATAAAACTCAGCAAAAACTTATATTGTATTTTTCAAAAACTTTAACTCCACAGGCCTATGTTATTAGTAGCGACAAGCCCTCGAATCCTTATGGCTATTCAAGAAAATTTCTTATTTGAAACTCAAATCCTTAAAAATATATATTTTATTTTTCATTTTGAAATTTGTTTTACAACTTTTATACTGCTTATTGGTGGCTTAGAATTAATTATAATTATAGTATGAACTTGAAAACCAGGCCCCTGACCAGTAATTTAACACTTAACTGGATGTATGAATGTTATAGTGAATGGATTATAAGAAATAATGTTAACATGTTGTTACTAGTTGTATTTTCTATTATTCTACTACAGTTATATTTCCTCTTAGTTCTTAAATTTTTCCAAGATTCAGATTTCAAAAGTGTATTGGATATTCAGATTCATAAAATAGTGGATTCGACCCATCTCTCTACCTATTAGATACATCAAGTAATTGCAAATGGGAAAATGTTGGTTTTGCTTATTATATTTTTTTATCTAATTTCTAGGCTGTGATTGATGCAAACATATTCCCAGTACTTATCGATATCCTGGGCAAAGCAGAGTTCAAGACAAGGAAAGAGGGAGCTTGGGCGATCACGAATGCTACATCTGGTGGCACAGCCGAGCAGATTCGCTACCTTGTAGACCAGGTAGGTCAACTATGCCAGTTTTATAGGTGGCCTTTAAAGTTACCAATTGGTTTGTTTTTTTCAAAGTGACTTGTAGTTTTTTTTGCGAATATATTTAAATTATTTATTATGTCTGTAAAATTTAATTTTCAGATTATAAATATATTTGTTTATTTTGATGTATGTTTTGTAAGAGCTTTTTTAATTTCTGAGGGGTCTTCTTATCAGCTGGGGTGACTACTGTAAATTATTGTTTGGTAGGTCTCTGAAAATGCTTAGACTTTGAGCTTTAAATAAATATTAGAGGTAGGGCTCACAATTTAGTTCCTTAAAAAAGGTTCTTTCTTGGTCATGAATTTTGTCTGATAATGAATGAATAGTTGTTTACTCTTCTCTCTATTTGTTTGGGTGTGGTTTGTGCCTAAAGTTTGTGTGTTTGGAGGTGGAGGGAGGGAGGAACAACCTAACAGGTTATTGTGCCATTGAAAGGTCAAGGTCAGCAACTGAGTAAACTGGTGTTTATTATTATGAAAGGAAGATTATGAGGCTTAGATAAAATAATATTTAGAAAGTTAGTCTGTTCACACAGGTATTTACATGGATGACTGTTTAAAAATCATATGTTTAGGTTTTGAGTTGCCAACACTTGTAAAAGATAACTGTTTTGTTATAAATGTTAAGTTTTTTATTTACTGGTTATATTTTACATTTAAATAATTTCATTATTTTTATTAAGTTTGCTTTACCCAATCCGAAACAATATTTTAAACATAATTAAAAGATTCTTTGTTTTGGAATGTTATTTATGATGTGTAATATAGTCCATACATTGATGCTATTTAATATAGGCATCATATTTACTTAGAAAAGAGAAAATACTTGTCACTTTTTATAGCTATAGTAAATTATTTTATGATTATTTCATCATATTTTGAAATATTTTATGAATAAAATATTTTTATCCACTACGTGGGTGCATTTTTGTTACGAACTTGTTTCTGTCGTGTTCAATCACATGGTTTAAATTTGCTGATCGCCATTTTGAAGTTATGTTTGTTAGACCTTTTGGGAAAGTGCTGTGAATAGTAATTTTTTTAAGTTGAATAAAACGATAAATAAGCTTTGTGAACAACCTCAAATAAATAATATTGGCCTAAATTACTGTGGTTAACTATAACATTCATACATTACCATATGTTTTCATTACACTAATCCAAAGTGAAAGATGTCAGCTGTTGTCGTAGGGCTATATTAGGGATTATTTCTAATAACTTTTTGAGCTGCCGTAGGTGACTTGGTGGTCTAGGGGTAAGGTGTCGGACTTCTGTGCTGGGGGTCCGGGGTTCAATCCTCGGTCCCGGCACACATTTATCTGATTACCAAACCCTTCCTTCACCTCTGACAAGACATCTTGTGAATGTGGGGAATGCCAGGCCTCCACCGAGGTTTGGATTCCACATTAAACTGTAGGTCCTCCATTTCATCTCACAATCACCCTACCATTACACATTAGTGTAAGTATGTATAACCCGAACGGGTAGTAAGACGCATTGCTAATAATAATAATAATAATAATAATAATAGTTTTTGAGCTGTCATCTAAGAAAAATAAGGTCATGAATGTACTATATTTGTCTCTGTAGGGATTTAAAACACATAACTTTGTGCAAAATGGTATCAAGTACACCTTAAGGCATAATTGTACTGGTGAAATGTTTAACGGTGTTAATGTGGATGTTATAATTACTAACCGGAAGATAGATCTTGCTTTATTATTGTTTTAATGATTTTTAAGATGTACACACACCTACTTATGTGGACTAACAGTTTAAGGCATCACTCTTGTTATGCTGGGCTGCTGATGACGTGGAGATCAGGGTTTGAGTTTTGGTCAGGTCTACTGAGGGTGGTTTCTTCAAAATGGTTTTCCACTCTCCTTTCATGAAATTGCAAGAAGATTTATCTATATAATGCTTCCTTCATAATTCCTACCGCATTAGAGTAATTATCATATATATGTTTAGGTGTGTATATATATATATATATAACCGGCACACATTTATCTGATTACCAAACCCTTCCTTCACCTCTGACAAGACATCTTGTGAATGTGGGGAATGCCAGGCCTCCACCGAGGTTTGGATTCCACATTAAACTGTAGGTCCTCCATTTCATCTCACAATCACCCTACCATTACACATTAGTGTAAGTATGTATAACCCGAACGGGTAGTAAGACGCATTGCTAATAATAATAATAATAATAATAATAATAGTTTTTGAGCTGTCATCTAAGAAAAATAAGGTCATGAATGTACTATATTTGTCTCTGTAGGGATTTAAAACACATAACTTTGTGCAAAATGGTATCAAGTACACCTTAAGGCATAATTGTACTGGTGAAATGTTTAACGGTGTTAATGTGGATGTTATAATTACTAACCGGAAGATAGATCTTGCTTTATTATTGTTTTAATGATTTTTAAGATGTACACACACCTACTTATGTGGACTAACAGTTTAAGGCATCACTCTTGTTATGCTGGGCTGCTGATGACGTGGAGATCAGGGTTTGAGTTTTGGTCAGGTCTACTGAGGGTGGTTTCTTCAAAATGGTTTTCCACTCTCCTTTCATGAAATTGCAAGAAGATTTATCTATATAATGCTTCCTTCATAATTCCTACCGCATTAGAGTAATTATCATATATATGTTTAGGTGTGTATATATATATATATATACACATGTACATTTTTTTTTCATCGCTGCTATCAAGCTGTACATATTTATAATTACTAGGGCTCTACGAATACTCGTATTTCAAGCTCGAGATCGATATCGAAAGTTTTGTAGGCCCATCATCTTAATAACATAATAGAGCAGGGAAAGTTGTTTTATAGGTGTGAAAGAGACCTGCTATGAAGAAGAGAAGTCCCTTTGAAGTGTATTTTGTACCTATTGTCGTATTTGTAGCAGAAACATAGACATTGAATGTAAGAGAGACTAGGAAAGTGGAGGCCATGGGAATGAAGTTTGTTAGGAGTATGTTAGCTGTCACGAGGAAAAACAAGATCAGAAATGAAGTTATCCTGGAAAGATTGGGGGTACAGGGAGTACATGAGATAGTAGAAGAAGCAAGACAGATGTTATGGGTATGTGATGAGGATGGAAAAAGACAGGATGCTGAAGAAAATGTTGGAAATGAAGTATGGAGGAAAGACCACATGAAAGAGATAAAAGGATCAGATAATGGAGTGTGTTCAAGTGAGAGGAGAAGAATGGATGAATTTAAAGGAGGAAGTTAAGAGTGGGGGAAGGATAAAGGAAGATGGAGGCATTTTACTAAACTGACACGTATACAGGCTGGAAACAGATGATGATGATTATGGTGATCTTTTGAAATTGGTGATTATTGTATGATGATGTTTGTTGACTTTGAAAATGAGTTACATTTTCTAAGGGTCCCAAACTTAAAAGTCATAATATTTTCAACAGACATTTTAACAAAAAAATAAATACAATGAACGGTAGCAGATAACCATACAAAGAACTGACAAGATGAATTTGACCAAATAAGGTTTGTCTCTACTTCTTTTCAGAACAGATCCATGGATGACTTAATTCTTAACGGTCAAATTAAGCCATTCAAAAGCTTTGAAACAAATTTAGTGCCCTGAGAAGGTTAACGATATAAATTTGTCATCTCAGGCTGCATCTTCAGGTTTTGCGAGTTGAATCATTCGAAGTGCAGTCTCCTGGTGACGTTTGTGGCTAGGCACCGGTCCCGTGGGTCTAGTGGGTGGGGTTAAGGAAGGGAGATGGGGGAGAAAACATATGCTGGTTGTGGGGTGGCTAGGACTTGCAAATGATAGCCTTCAGGGCTTAAAGGGGAAATTGGGGTAGTTGGAGGTCGGGTGGTTGGTGAGAGGAGAAGACAAGGAGAGGAAAATAGCTACTCAGGAATAGGGAAATTTGAAGGTGTCGGGGCGGAGTGGGTAAGAGATGGGCCCTCGGGTGGAGTCCCGTTTGACCGGTGACATTGTATTCAGGGTCTTGCTTCGGCGGGCTTTGCCAGAGCGGCGGGTGTATACCATCTCTTGGAACTGCCGATGTCGAGGACCAGCCGATGGTGAGAGTTGAGGGGTATATGGAGGGAGTCCCGGCAACACGTGTGTCGCAGAGGGCGGTAGGACGGAGTCCCGGCAACGTAAGTCGCGGTGGGAGGTAGAAACGGTGAAAGGATTAGGAGTCCCAACAAAAAAAAAAATTTTAAATATGAGACTTTATTTGTTCTTTTGTAACGGTGGTTCGCCGGGGTGGGTCACCATTGGCTTGGCTCTAGAATTCACCGTGTTATATAACCTCCGCTGCTGCCTGGCCTTGTCCAATGAGAGAAAAGGGAGCTTCCCACTGGTTCGGGAAAACGTGAGTGATAATGGCCGCCAAGCGAGCCAATAGGAAGGTGAGTTCTCTTTGGCGCTGACTACAGTAGGGAAAGCGTCACAGACGGCTTAGAGAACATGGATTGTGGGGCGGTCCAGGCAGTAGAAAGGGTGGTCGGAGCGGGTTGTGCAAGTGCGGAGGAAAGATACAAGGGCCGACTGAACAGTGAGGCACAACAAATTTAAAGGAAGGCACCTTTTTGTAATTTGATGAACACATAAAAATAGTATTGCAAAACACAACCCCAAGTTAACCATTGGTTAGACTTTACGATCAGTTAAGTTATGACTACTTTGAGAAGACATTGTAATATTGGGGCTTGGTTTTAAAATTATATATTTATTTCATCCAAGCTTGACTTGGCTCAATACTCAGGAGTTTATTGAAAAACTTGCTTTATATCAACTCGAATCAAAAAACTTAAGCTCGCAGACCACTAAATTGTTAGGGATAGAGGATTGGATTATATCAAGTTCAGGCATAATGTTAGATAACTATAACACTTAAGTGAATAATGATATGGTAAAATTGTTGAAACATAACACCAGCACTAAAAATAAAACCTGCTAGAGACAGGTAGAATCCATTTTCTTACTATTTTACCCACTTTAATGCCCTCAACAGAGTATTCATCAGTGTCAACTTATGTGAGATTTATAATATTGTTCATTTTACGCTGGAGCTCCAGAGGCGTGTCAAACTCTTGTGGTCATAATGGCCACATTGAAAACTAAAAATACCAAGAGGGCTGGATAAAAATAAGTCACAGTCATAAGTATAGATGGACATGAATTACTTTTTTTTTTGTTCAGAACGGGATGGGAAAATAGTCAAAATATATATTAGGATTTGAGATTGAAATGGGAAATATATTGATCTATAAATTAATATGGTAAGACTTGTTAAAGTTATAATATTATTAAAACCTGCTTCTGTGGCTGCATGGCCTAAGGCATCACTCTTGCAATAGATTAGACTGCCAATGACAGGGAGATCTTAGTTAAATCTTGGCCTAGTGTACTGGGTGATTTTCCCTAAATGATTTCCCACTCTATCCACGCAAATGTGGTTGATGATTCAAACCTTGAGCTTGAATAAAATTGATTAGTTCTACAACTCGTTTCAAAATATCATTCATTTTTAAAACTTTGCAACACAACACTTCCTGATATATAATAAATTGAAAATTAGGATTCGTACGATCAACTATGGCATTCAGTAACAAGTCACCCTTTACAAAATCTAACAACATTTATTTCAATTTGAATGCATTAAACTATGTTTATATTATCACTTATTTATAATTCACCTAATACAATTAGAAGAAATCCCGTAGCCATACACTATGGTAGAAAAACGAGACTGGCTCTAATATTTTTGCTATATCTCTTTAACTATGAAGTAACCCACCTCATTGGTGCAGTTAGCTAACACACTAGTTTTGTGTTGAGCTAAACTGTCGAGGACAGGGAGATCGAGATTTGAATTTCGATTGGGTGAACTGAGGATGTTTTTTCCTAAACTGCTTTACACTCTTCCTCCACACAAATGCAGGTTCACTTCCTCTAAGTTCAACCTTCCCAATTCCTAATCCACTAGCAAAATTAGTACTTAAGTATATAATCCAAACGGATAGTATGACGCGGTGGTAAATAAATAAACTCTGAAGTAGGAAACTGCCAACGAAAACAAATGTTTACTTTTTTTGTGTCAGCTCTTTCTCTGCATTAAGATTGCCGCGATAATGTTATCAGTTAGGTTTCTCAGAAGGTGAACAAGAATGTATCACTCCACTGCTTGCTGACACACACTCGCGGGTTTCTCAGAAGGGGACAAGAATGTATAACTTCAGCTTGCTGACACTCTCTCACAAGTTTCTCAGAAGGGCTACAAGAATGTATAACTTCAGCTTGCTGACACTCTCTTAACTCGCTATCTCTTTTTCATCTCTTTATACTCACCGACCCTGTTACAGTTAGTCACGTTTATGAAGAAAAGAAGAGGGTCGATTTGAATGTTGATTCGCTACGAGCTCCGCTGGCCGCAAAGAATTATATATTGGGCAGCATTGAATGTTTTTTTATAAGCTCTGAGGGCCACACAAAATAATTAATCTGGCTACAAGTTTGACATGACTGATATAAGGTAACATTAAGTTGTGATTTAAGCCTACCAAATATCATGAAGCCACGCACAGCCCGAGATTAGTGTAGCTGGCATGAGAGCCTGGCGTACTTTTGTACTATGAGATGGATCACAGAGCTGCCCCCAATTGGACGTAATGGGGGAGAGTGGTGATAAATCCAAGATGTTGCCAAAGACCTCGGACAGTTGGTTTCATGTCAGGAGTGTGAATAGACACTTGACTTAAGGTGCTGACGAGTTTTACACTTCTCCCTTGTCAAGTGTCATTCCCTGCTCAGTTATTAGAGTATCCAGGGTTGGTTTGTGGACTAGGGAGAAAAGAATGTGGGATAAAAGACTTGTATATGGATTGTGGAGCAAATAGGTTGCACCACAACACCTTGATTATTATCGCGAATTAGTCAACGTTGGATGTAAAAGTGAGCTCAGAGCACCAGACATCCTGACTTTTTATGATTTTGGAAATAAATACTTAGTACATGACATCTAGAAGTCACTGGCATTATTTGAAGAATCCCTACAATACAAGGTCTACGTACTCCAGAGTATACCCAGGTCCAACATGGGCGTGCCCACAACCATACTGTGGTGACCCACAGGAAGGATTGTAGTCGGCTCAAAAGGGCCAATGCACAGTCGGGGCATGTCAACAGACTCATTGGGAGCTTCACATGTTCAGGATGAGTAATCTGTTAAAGATGAACTGTGGACCTCAGGATTAGATAGTACTTCATTGTCTAATCATTTGACTACTTACTAAACCCCGTGACCACCGCCCACCTCCCTTGTCCTGGCTATCCTGACAAGTAGAAAAGAGAGGAATAAAAGGTGGGGCACCACACTATGAATATTAATATTTTTAATGTGGCATATACAAAAGGTGACTTTCCCTTGTTGGAATTACTTTTTTTCTTCAACTCTGATTTTATTTAATACTTGAAAGAAAATTTTGAATTCTCTTTAAATATTTGTCAGCTTCGATTTTAATTAAAAATTAAAATTCTGGGTTTAAAAATTATGAAACTTCGGCAATAAAAATAAAATACTGTATACATTAATGTTCAATTGTCTTGCTGTTTGGGATATGGTGTACATAATAGATTAATGCCTAAAATTAAAAATGTAACATAATTAAATTATTTGTTATGAACTTTGGATAGTAACTTAACTTAGGACAAAATATATAAATCATGTATGCACTATAATAATGGTGTGAAGCTTCAAAACATACACTTCTCTTTGATACCAATTCCAGCTTCAAAGCTTCGCCAATAAAAATATTAATAGCTAAAATACTCAATTTATGTTCAATTACCGGTATTGCCATTCTGAGCTGTTTTGTACATTACAAATTAATATTCATATGAAAAAATAATCTGAAGTAATTGAACTGCATGTTGTGATAATAACTTGAATTTGTCAAACTAAAACAAAATATAACAATTGTGCAATAAAAATTTTCCAAGCCATTTTAGTGTTTAAAGTAAAACACATGGTGTAATATTTTTTCAGGCATAAAACAACTAAAAGAAAATATTCAAACTTCGATTTGGCTTCAAGAATATTTCATATATTCGGTTCGAGCTTGCTTCATATTGAAAAAACAAACTTCGCACACTACTACATGATAGCTATCAGAGCTCTAAAACAAATTCCAATCCAAAGTTTGAAAAAAAAAACATATATATATATATATTCTGATCATAGATCAGATATTTTTTCAAATCATCAAATCTTGATTATCCTAAAAGATTGGAGGATCCCAATTCTAGTTTTATCTTTACAACAATTTCTACTCAAGCATTTCTCAAGAAAGTTTGCTTCCTACTTTAAACCATGAATTAGATTAGTGCTCCTTTACAAATAACAATCCTTGGATATCCTTCATGATACAAAGATCCAAAAGACCCATGCCTAAACTTAGGTGGAGGCTTTTTACCTTTGTGTTGTCTGTGAAATATTGTCGTGGACTTATGGAAAGATGAGGGAGTGTAAATGCTTGTCGTTGTGTTTTCAGGGCTGCATTCCCCCACTGTGCGATCTACTTACCGTTATGGATGCCAAGATTGTGCAGGTGGCTTTGAATGGGCTGGAGAATATCCTCAGATTGGGAGATCAGGACGCCAAGACTCATGGAGCCATCAACCCCTATGCTGTGCTCATAGAAGAGTGTTATGGTGAGTCCTTCGTCATCTATTCACTAGGGGTCTGCGAGCTTGGCTTTCTCCAAACTTGAGCCGAGTATTTCAAAAAGCTCCCGATTTTGAGTATATTTATAATTTTTAAATGTTAAGACTTAAGAGTACCGTTATATATTTTTTTATTTTAAAGTAAAATAGTACCTTTAAAATGTGAGCTTTTGAAAACAACACATGTTCTTGAAATAATAATGTCACTCATTTTTATAAACCGTAAAAGTTTTTTAAAAAATAATTAAAAAATGAAAATATTGGTTTTTAAATTAGAAATAACACTCAAAAGTATATTGTAGAAAAAATAATTAAAATGGTTAAGTCGTGTCCTTAAAGACATTAACATTACACTAACAATTGCAGAAAATGTTTATAAAATTGATGTTTTATGAGTTAATATTTTCCCAAAATTATGCCTCTGTAACTTTACTTTCTGTAAAAAAATGAAAGAATCCCAAGCATTTAGAAATTTGAAATGTTTCCTTTTTTTTTTACTAGTACTTAATGTAATAATCATGCATGATTACCTTTTTTGTTTCAATTCCATTCCTCTCTGTGAAATTGTGCATGTGCGTTGAATGGGTTCATGCTAGAAACTATCCTATTAAAAAATTTAATTCAATTCACTTTATAATGCTTATAAAAGTAGATTTTCATACTTGAAAACTAAAAATAAGATATATAAAATAATATTTTCAGTAGACAATATGAAATAGTAAAAAAAATTAATCCAAGTATGGTAAGTATGGTAAGTTTGGTAAAATATGTATTGCCATATTTACCAGCATTGACATTGTGATGTCCTAGATATAAATGATCAAAGTGTAGTTGGTCATTTAATAGTTCCACCAGCCAACACCACTTAGAGAGTAGGATAGGATGTTTTTTTTTGAAACGACAGATTAGGTAGATGAAGGCACCTACTCTCAAAACAACTGCAGAATCAATAAGGAAGTTCAGCCTTTGTAATAAAAATTACAATACAAGCATTATCATTATAAAATTCAACTTGAGAAGGTCCAGGGTGGCAGCGAAAAAGAAAAAAAAACAAGCCTTATTTTTGATAAAAATTTGTATAAAAACCCCAAGATGTTTGGTGTCATGAGCAACTGTATTCTGAATGAGTGGTATTCGTTCTTCATTAGGTTCAACTATACTAATAGGTTGAATCCTCATTTAGCTACAAAGCTAAGAGCTGAGAGGGAAACAAACCATGAGAAGAGAAACATCAGCTTGGCTCTGTGTTCTCTGAATAAGGTACATGGTCCCAACATTCTGGATATTGGCAACAAAATGGCAAGAGAAATCCTCATATGGAGCTTGATTTCAAGACAAGTTGTACCTTATATGAAAAGGTTTCTGAACCAGAGATATCTTGCAAGTCTCCTTCACATTGTCTACAGATAGGTCTAAGAGTACTACTACCCCTGAGGCATCTACTAATTGAGTATTTTCATCGTAATCTAGCTGGTGTAGTGTACAAATGATGAGATAAGGTAATAATGACACTGCTTATAGAGACCAACCGGTGAGTCAGACCACCAGTTGTGAGACACTACACATCAGTATTTGTACTAGACCTTACAAGGTCAGTCTTGGCGTTATTAATTTCATTGGTCTCAGATCCTGCATGCCAAGTGCAATTTGTGCAACAACATTAATAATAAGAAAAAGATCTGCTTTGGTGCTCACATGCTCTAAGGCGTCACCCTCTGAATAGACAATACTACCGATGATGGGGAGATCAAGGTTCAAATCCCAGTTTGGTGTACTAAGGGTGTTTTTTTACAAAATGGGCTTCCACATACACTCCTCGCAAATGTGGGTTAAAAAAATTTAAATTCAACCTTAATCATCCTAAGCACATTACCAGTGGCGGCTCGTGTATAGGCACTGCGGAACTGCACTTGATATTATCGATAACATTTAATATAATGAGTCATTTTTTCTTTAATTCTTTCTTTATTTTTGTAGTACAATATATATTCCTTAAGTTCAATCTCAGTACTTCAGTAGCCATCCCCCATTTTATGAAAAAGATACAAAAATCTTTGTATGGAACTGTGCGCTTCACAGTACCAGCGATGTGGTGTTTGACTGTTGTGCGCATGCACACATATCAGGGGGTTTAGGAGGAAGGCGGGACTGACAGGTAGAGAGAGAACTGTTGCTCTCACAGTGATGGTGGAAGGAATTTTTTTTATTTATTTTTTTACTCAGCATGTGTTGTGTGTGCTAAAACCGTGTACCATATTCTTGAATGTGATAGTGTGTAGAAGAGTGTAGAGTTAGATTATTATTCTGCTTCCAGCTATTCTATTTGATTCATTTTTTGTCGGTTCTTTTATTTAACAGAAAACTTTAACCATGGCCTTGCATCCCCAAGAAATAAGTTCTGTGACAGTAAGTGAACTTCAACAGCTTAAGTTTTCACGGCTATCTTTCCATGATAAAGTTACAGTTAAGAAAAGAGGTCGTTCAACACCTGATATTCTAATATCTCAGCCAGGCAAAAGCAACAACAAGAAATATATTCGATAGCTTTAATTCTGAATGGTACCAACAGAAAAGTTGGCTATGCGGCTGTAAAATAAAAAATGCACTGTTTTTCTTCCCATGTTAGTCGCACCCCCACTAATTTTAGCTACTAGCCGCCACTGCCCATTACCATGATTAGTAAATAAGTGTACTTCTAGAACAGGTAGTGAGACTTTGTGCTAAAAACACAAATAAAAAAAGTACAATCTGCTCAAGTACACATGACTGAAGGAAATACTGACGAGCATGCACACACTGTCCCGTCACGATCATTATTACTGTCATTGTTTTTTAAGACCAACATTCTGGCTTGTCGTGTAGGGCCCCTATTAGGTCACAGTGTTGAGACAATACACTTGAATAGGATCACTGTGTGTGTCGTCGTGTCCCCCCCCCCCCCCCCCC
>CABEEJ010003942.1:14630-65770 GCA_901482245.1 Timema douglasi
TAGTTTTGGACTTGGATATGTCAATACACCTGTTTTTTTTAATCAGCATTGAAAACAAATGAATGTGAATGGATACAAAGAGCTTTGGTAATGTCCCTTAAAAAATTGGCTCAGTTAGGAGTTAATCATTTAGAGAAGTTCTCACACTCTGTCTGCGCTGAACCATCGAATACCACTCAAAGCTTGGTGGTGGTGCTGTCATGTTTGATTACACAATTTTGGAGGATGTGTGACAATTAAGAGTTGACAGATGTATCTTTTACTATACCCTGATTTTGGTTGGAAGAACAGTAGAGGAAATTAAAAGACATTTTTTTGCAGCCAACGTTGTTAACATTTAAATAAATTATATGTGCTACTCTCTAGGTATTGTTAATGTCTATCAAAAGTGACAGCTGGAGATAATATGACTTGATGTATGAATATATTAAAATTGTTTTTAGTAACTTTAGTAACTAATTTATACTGTTCATCTGACCAAAATCAGCCTTAAGCTACATATAGCCCATATCTAGATAGTATTGTACATTAAGTCTGAATAACTAGTCTACCTAAAGTTGCCACAGGATACAGGATAATTTTCATTGCTGAGCAAAAGTCTCTGTCCTTTTAATAGTTTTTCAACACTAAATGATGACCTTAAGTACTATAGCGTTTCAATACTGGTCAGGTTATTCATGATAAGTGTTTAAAATAAATTTGAAAAATTGGTCCACAATTCAAGATAACTACTGAAATGTGCTATCTGAATAGCAGGGAGAATTACATGAGGCAAACTTAATGTAAGTTGTTGCATCGAGGCATTGGAACAGTTGGTGGAGTTAACGTGATCCAAGATTGACATTGAATGGAAGTAGGTTTCATCAAAGTCAAATGTCCCTTTTTATATGTGTCTCTGTTGAAGTCTTGAAACATTTGACAATTTAATTGCACAGTTAGATGATCGGGTTTGTAAGCTTCTGGTAAAGCTTTAAGATAGCACCAAGTAGCTATAAATAGCTCATAATGACTATAGTCAAGGTTTTCACTAGCCTTGGCTATAGTATGTGTGCGTTTAACACAGCACTTGGATTTAATTAAAGTGGTATCCAGTACTATATTCGGCAATAAGAAATTAATTAACTCACAAAATAAACCCAAAAAGCATATAAAATATAATAACATTAAGGTTTTATTTACAAACATTCATGCTCTCATAGTTGTAAAATCATCTATTTTTTCATTATGGCCTCCATTTTGGTAAATTAAACTTTCTTTAAAATAGTATTTCGATATGTGCATACTTAAATCACAAATTAATTATAAAGGTAAGTGCTAACCAATATATTAAACACGATTGCTTGTTTGAATTCAGACTGAAAGACCAAAATGTTTGTAATAAAGTGTATTATATTAAATCTTTGATATAAGCATTATGTACTGTAAGTACATACGCAGGTTTGTTTTGACTGTCGATAATTTAAGGTACACATATGAGATATATGTCTAAAGCACTGTAGAATTGTTCAAAACTGATAATAGTTCAATCCAGCTATTGTCAGATTGTTTCGGATTTGACAACAAAACGAGGCTTATGCTGAACCCCTTGTAAACTGAAACAAGAACAAATTGACTAATACAACAATGTAAATGTGTTCACACATAAAGAAACTAGGGGTATGCAAAGCCTCAAAACTTTGACTTGGCTTCAAAATAAATATCAGCTTCGATTTTGCTTCAAAACAAATTCTGGCTTCGAAGCTTCACCAATAAAAATATTTACTGCTAAAATACTCCATTTATGTTCAATCGTCTCCGTCCTGAGCGGTTTTGTACATTATAAAATATATTTACATGGAAAAATCTTAAGGAATTGAATTGCTTGTTGTGATAATAACTTGATTTGTCAGAGTAACACAGAATATTACAAACAATTGTGAAATAAAACATTTTCCGAGTAATTTTAGTGCATAAAGTAATATAAATAACCACAATTTAATATCTTTTCAAGTCTAAAACAACTAAAATAAACCAGTTTTTTTTTAAGAAGGGGTAAATAGAGGTTATCGGATAGGTCATTGGGGTGACATGACTGAAAATGTTAAGAACCATTGTTCTAGGGGCATACAAATTTCAAAAAATTTCTAGGGATTGGACCACTCCAAATATAAGATGCATCAATTAAATTAAAGACAAAAGTTTGTTGTGTCTAATTCTACACAACTTAATCTACTTTTTAATACATTCATCACCAAAATTGAGGAATATTTCATTGTGTAGCATAAGATGTTGTCTACCCTTTTCATAGAAGTCAGCCGCTTGGTGTCTGGGTGCACTGTATTGTGGCATGAATTCCACCAGCAGAATTCCTTGCCTGTCCAAGGACACAAATATACACAATTTTTTGGTAGAGAGCATCTGTTTGAATTTCTTGCATTTAGAAGATCCAATAGCTTCCAATTCATTGAGAATTGCTTGCTTTCCGGTGTCATATGTGAAACCCACATTTAATCACCTGTTACAATCACGTTTCCTTCTTCTTAGTCTGCCGAAAAGATTTCAAAGCATTTCCATTAGTTTACCCACCTCAAACACAGTTTTTTCACAACTTCATACAATAAAGACTGAAAGGTCAGGAAATTTCACTGAAAAGTAAGACAAATAATAATTTAAAGCACTTAGTTAAAGGTATTATTTAGACATTTGTTTCTGGAAGAGTAACCAAATCACAAAAAAGAACAACTTTCTATTAATATAATTAACTTACTAAAAAGTGTTTTCTTTGTTTTGTGTGACATAATAAACATGGCGAACAAAATATAATTTCGCAGTTGTAGCGAGCCTTAAACAACATCTTCTAAATTAAATGTTTAATATCTTAAACATTTAAGGATTCAAATTTGGTTTTTGAGATTTGAATCAAGTTTTCAATATTCAAAATAAAATTTAAGATTCGGATTCAAGAAATATAAAATTCAAGTTATCTCCAAAGAATATTAAATGATTTGTAAATGTTAACAGGCTTGGATAAGATTGAGTTCCTTCAGTCCCATGAGAATATGGAGATCTACCAGAAGGCATTTGATATCATCGAGCATTACTTTGGGAGCGAGGAAGAGGATTCCCGTGTCGCACCATCAGTGGATCAAGATGCGCAACAGTTCCACTTCAATGCGGATCAGAATGTGCCCATGGGGGGGTTTCAGTTTTGAGCGCTCCCACCTGCTCAAATCATTAGACATGAAACATTCTAATTTTGTTTGTTAACAAAATATTGTTCCTCCTGGTTTCTCTTTGGCTTCGGCATCCGGATTTTAGGAGGAACCTGATTCAAGATTTTGGTGAAATCTTAACACTATGGGCATTTGATCTTTGTACTGGACGAGTTTGGATAACCTTTTCTTAAGGAAGAATGGACAATGCTGGAAACTTGGTTCTGTTTTAGTTATTATTTCTATTTGCAGAAAATTATTGTATAAATATTATGATAATTGTGTCTTTTATGACCCAATTAATTTCTTAACTCTAATCCAGTCCAGGTAAGTCTTTGATCCTGTACCATTGTTGATTTTTTTGAAACAGTGCCACGATTCCTGCATTGAAATCTCCACCCTGAGCAAACGCATTATTGTACCTAGCTCTGGTTTCTAGTTTTTAAATGTATTGTTCCCTAACAAAAACAATAAAGTTAAATGTTTGTGCTTATAGCAATCTTCCATTGTAATGTGACATTAGAATCTATTTTTGAAGCATTTCAACATCACTTTGAAGTTGGACTGGTTAGTGAAGTTACTGATGTTTCATTGTGGATGGTTGTTATAGTAAAACAGATTTCTAAATTATTATGATTTATTTCTTGTCAATTATGTTGATTTCTTGTTATTGGGAGATTACAACATTAGTGTAATATTAATATTATTACAAGATCAATAGTAAATTAATTTTATCTTTTAATAATTTGATTTATTTGACATTCTTGGCTTGTACATGTTCATATTTGAAAGTAATTGTACTATATTTGGAAGAAGGTACAGGAAAGGTGGATGGTTATATCGATAGATATCCACCTTTCCTGTACCTTATTCCAAATATAATGCAATTAACTCCTAACGAGAAAAGGTCTTTTTTTCTTATAGAGATATATGTGAAAGTAAAAAAAAAAAATTGTTCGGCACCTCTTGGGTGAAGATCCTCTACTTACTTACCTTGAGAAGTCATTCAAACATGAGGATTGCTAATGTGAAAGTAAAAATTATGTATGATTGAAAAAGCGGTGAACATGAATGCATTTAGGCTCTAGAACAATAGTTGAATATTCTTTTAAACATGTTAATTCATCTTATCAGCAACCAGAAGCAGTTCGTGTGTGATAATGTAACACTCGTGTTTACCCTAAATGTGTTCAGGGAGTTGGCCCCTTTTTTCCTAAAGGTCTTTGCTTGTAATCTCTTTGTCCTGAACAGTCACCAACTCTCTTTCCTTTCTATAGGATTGACTGTCAATGACCTTTCCCTTTTATTTCCATAATTGTAAGAATGATGAGGTGCCTTGTCCTTTTTTTTCACAGTAACTTGTAATTTATTGAACTTATCCATTTTTTATTTTATTTTCAGTAATCTTGTTTGCAATATATTTCCCATGATTACCAAGTTGGAACTGTTTGTATTCACTGTGACTAATGTTATATATATATGTATATTTTCCGTGTATTTTGTTTTCTATGTATACTATTTGTTCCTGCTGCCGAGTTCATGCAACAGGTTGTTCCTGTCTCGGTTATTACATGTTTACCAAAGGTTGTTTGGGTTGCATTCAAGCAGCCCTAAACACTCAAAAACAAAAGAGTGAGCTCTTTATCGCTGTAGGGACACAAGATTGATGTATTATTGGTTTCTATGATGAGTAGTATTCAATTTGAAACAGTTTAGTTACAAAAACATCTTGCATATCTGTTGTCTTGCAAAATTATGCAAACTCTAATAAGTGTGCTAATATAATGGTACTAAGGAAATGTTAATTAATGAAAACATAGCTTTGAAATAAAATGACCCTCCAAAAATGCATCTTTGAATGCCTAAGGTATGAAAATATTTACTTGAATAGGAGCATAATGTTTGGCAGGTAGAATGACAGTGTGAGGGAATACTTATATTTAATGTTCTCCCAAAAGTATAGAACATGTGACAATTACTTTAAAATGTTGATGTTCGCCTATAAATTCTATAACTTTTTGTAGCTACAGTCAAGCCCACTTGTTGACAAAATCATTTTCATCCAATTTCTGCTTTTAAATGAGACCATTTCAACCTTTTTTTAGGACTAGGCTATTTAAGATTTCTTCAGTTTGGGCCGACTTGTCTGTTTAAGGTTTAGGTTCAGTATTTGTAAATAAATTTAACATTCAAATAAAAAAAGTAGATATGTCATACTTATTTTTCTTTCGCAACAAATTTCAAAGAAACATAATTTGTAGTATGTGTATGTGTATACACAATTAAATCTAACATTATAATCCTAGTGTGGGTTTAATTGAAAGTGGTCTTGACTTGACTTTAAATTGACATGATTTAGTTCTAAAAAACATTTTAAAACCATTTTTTATCTTTGTCAATTTTGAGTGAAGCTATTTTAGTGGAGTTTTAGAATTTGAGGGCATTGCAAAACTGTGTGAAACCTACCAAGGGCAATGTTTGCTCTTCCAGTGTACTCTTTGTTTACCCGGAAAGGTACGTAGTGGAACCATACAGGGTAAGTAAAATGTACACACATGTACCCTGACAAAGACAATATACTTGACTGTAAATAAACAAACAGCTGTTTGCCAGAAGGCAACATTCTTAACAACTAAATACTTTTTACTTTGTAAATAAAATAATTGTGTCTTGTTACACATAATAAACTTACTTTAGTTTAAAAAATCTCATCCAAAAACACATTAGGAGAGAATAGTGGCCCTCAAATCCCTAAAAATAAGTTTTTCAATATTTCAAGTGAAATTTGTTTTAGAGCTCTAATACTGCTTATTGGTGGCTCAGAACCAATTACAATTTTTTACTATAGGATGAACTTAACAACCAAGCCCCAGACTAGTAATTTAACACTTAATTGAATGTGTGAATGTTATAAGGTATGGATTATAAGATAGAATGTTAACATTCTGTTACTATTTGTAATTTCTATTATTCTATTATATTTATATTTGCTCTAATGTTCATAATTTTTCCAAAATTCAAATTCAAATTTGTGATTTGAAGGTAAAATGGATTCATATTCATAAAATAGTAGATTCGACCCAACTAATCTCAACCCAAATTCGATTCGAGGAAGACTAGTGAGAGATAAAGTGGAATGCATCCCTGTTAATAAACTTTGTTTTGCCAGTATTATTTAAATTCACTCGATTCACTTTAATTTAATAAATGACCACAAACCAGTTTTTGTCAGGTCAGGATTAAATTGCTTTCAACATATTCTCCAACCTGCTAATCCAAACTGGAAATTTTTCTAGAAGATATTTCATAAAAACTTGACTCAAATTGGTTTGAACTCTTTTAAGGGATGTGCAAAGTTTTGAAAACTTTGACTTCACTTTAAATATTAATAATATTCTAAATAATTTCTCATTCCCTTCATGCATATGCTGGTACATTTTGTTTATATTGAAAGGTAGAAAGCCTACTTTGTATTTTTCCACTTTTGTGTATCTTATAATATAGCCTTGGTGTAGTCCATCGAGGTAAGACTGCTACTTTTCAGGGTAGGCATAGTGTACATTTCCTGTAATTATAAATGCTGATAGCCCAAACGATAATTAAGAAGCAATCCACGAAAAAAAATGAAAGCCTTAACGACAACTATGAAGCTTCATCAATAAAATAATAGTTAAATTACATATTCATGTTAAATATTTGTCATTTAGTACTGAATTGTACATAACAAATTAATATCTGCATGACAAATATCTGCAGTAATTAAATTGATTGTTACGATAGCTAGATTTATCGGCTTAAACTGAAAAATGTGAGCATTTTTACTCAATTATTTTGAAGATTTTATCAAGTGTGTAAAGCTATGTACAAACAAAATAATATCTTTTTAATGATTTGTATTCCCCGCGGAAATATTTTATATAATCAATTCGACTTTGTTTAAAATTAAAATAGATTTTGCACACCACTCCTTAACTCCATTACATAAGAGGCTACCTTTTATTGGTCTGATAATAAAATCATCTGCCATACAAGTGAAATTTCTCAAATCTTCAGTTTTCATTATTTTGGAGCATGCACTACCCAACATAAGAAACTTTACTTTTGAGAACATGAAATATATTTCCTTATGGTGCTTTTTATTAAACACTCATAAAAGTTATAAACTTAAGGATTCTTAAGAAATCAATCAATCACTCCAGAATATCTTACATTTCCTTAAATATCATTCTGACATTTTATACACAGTTTAATTAAAGTAAGGTTATTTTGTGTAATTTCCCTATAAAATCATAGGTATTAGAGAGAGAAGAACCTTATTCATATTTGCCATTAAAGATATACAAGACTTATGGGCTCAGAGTACAAGATTGACAGGCTCATTTTGCTAAGTCAACCATACTTTGTACTTAGTATTACATGTGAAATGTACATAAGAAACAAAAACTAGTAAAAATACTGTCTTTATATTATTTAATAAAATGTAGATGTTCTGTTTTCTGCAAGTGGACAGATAGGTACAGGGGAGTCCCAACTATCCGACCTTCTGTTTTATCTGACATATCCAACTAACAATGATGTTGATGTAATTTATTAATAATCTGACATGACCTTGCTGTAAGGAAGAGAATCAAAGCTAGAAATCAGACTTCAATCATTAATTTTTTAAACAACGACTTTAGAATTTTGTATATTATATAAAAAAAAGTTGCATAATTTATACTATAGAGTAATTACTAAACTCTATTTTACATCTATTTAACACTTCCATTTAATTTTGATTAGTTTCGTTCCAGCCCCTTCCCTTGATTCTGTAATATCCAACCACCTGTCGATCCTGTTTGTGTCGGATAGTCAGGTCTTTACTGTAATATATAGGGCTGTGTGAAGCTTTGAAAACTTCAACTTCTCTTTGAATATATGTTCGCTTCGACTTCATTTCAAAAGTAAAATTAGAGATTTGACAATTAATAAGGTCTACCAAAAAACTATTTAAAGTTAAAACACATTTTTATTAATATACTTTTAATTTTTTGTTATTTCCATCACAAATTGTTTGTATAAAAATCTAAATAATTAAATTACACTTTTTGTAATAATTTATTTTTTTATTTTAAGAAGAAATAAGGTATACTTATCACAGTCCTGCAAAATTTGTCTTCATGAAAGCCTTTTTTTAAATATCAATTTGATTTCATATTTTTTTCTAGCATTGAATCTATATATTACATCAGTTTTTCTTTCTCACATACTGTTTTTCACAAATACACTATTCGTTTTTAGGTAGGAGCAAGTAGATAATGAAAATAGTAGTGAAAACAGACCAAATTAAGATAACATCATTAGATCAAAAATAGTATTATTTTAAGAAATGAAATATCTTACCTTACTCAGAGGCTGTAGAGTGCCTTTTCCTTTACCTTTGAAGCTGCGCTTGTTGCTTTTCCTCATGTGTGATATGTCTATTTTCACGGTGTAACATCCAGCAGAAGTCGCCAATCATATTAACATCCCACAGACCGAGGAACTTTTTTTTTATATTTCTTTAATACTCTTATGGAAACATTTTTCCTGTTTTTCACTTGCTCTCTCAAGATTTTCTGAAAAAAGACTTAAGTGTCCAAGCAAAAAGTATATTTTCAACAATGGCTACGTAATTTGGGTCCTTGGTGTTTCATAGGAACTAAAAACATTTTTTAAAGCAATCCAAGCTTCCTTTTCTTCAACATCTTTCATTGAAAAAAGGAAATTTTTTTCTGACATTAGTCTTCTTATATCCGACCCAACAAAGACAACTTCTTTTGATTTATCTTCTGATGGATCAGGGAACTTCATATGTAAGTACTTAAAGCAGATTTTATCATTTTGCAATGTCTTAACAAACTGTTTAATTTTCAGTATATCCACTGGGGCAGCTGAATTGTATCCATTCAGACATTTCTTAAACAAGCACCACAAATAAAAAGTCCCTTATCATAATATCCACAAAATACTTAATTGTATCCATTTAATTGCGTTTCCAATTGTCTGATAGATGGCAGCTGCAGAGACTCTCCTTAACTCATTCCATGCTTACTAGAGAGCAGCACTATCCCTATGATAATATATAAAAAAAGAACTACATATTCATTTTTCTTTTAAAATAATTATATAAGAGTACTTTATAAATGATTGATTTTTAAAAATAATTATCATCTAGTTTACAATGGGTACATGGGTAAGCATTTCCTAAAATAAATTAATATTTTGAATAGTTTGAAAAATGTAATATTTTTGGATCCTGAAATGTCATGAAAAATGTGTTGACACCTGAAATGTTAAGTTTTGTTCAGGTGGGTTTCATTTATAATATTAAAAATTATAACTTTTGCCTATTGAATACTTTAGTGCCATGTTGTGACATTCTTTGAATATTCTTGTTATAGATAATAACGTTTTCCTCTGATTGATGAGAATTTTGTTGATTTAAAAAAAATTATATATCATTTATTTTACAATATTAATTTTGTTATCATTGGAGATTTGTTTTGCTTATGTGTGGAGAGATGGCAAAAAATATAAAACTTGTCATATGATGGCAAAGAAAAACAAGGAATCCCACTCTCTTTTTATACCTACTTTTATAGAAATAAACATTAGTCCTAAACTTGTATTCACACTGGTATATAATCACTTTTAACCATAGTCTCTAGAATTCCCTTCAAATCGCAAGATGAATTTTATTATTTAACATCTAAATGCAAAGATTTTTATTTTTTAACACTGACCTCCCTCTTGTTTCACTTAAGCTGAATAAATGGTTAGGCATTTCTTCTAATAGTAGGCCTAATGTGGATAAATTCACATTGTCATTGCATATAGCTGTTGCAGAGAGTGGTAGATATAAACACTTTTTGGGGGTTTTTCAATCAAACTTAACAAAACTATTACATAAAACGTAGGCCTGTGTTCAAATATAATAGCCTACAAATAAGATTTCTTAATTCATCTTCAACCCAGGTAGCCCTACATTATAAACTGATAAAATTATATGTAGATAATAGAATATGACACTTTAACACAAATCTATGAAGATTAAAAGCATACAATTACAAAAATATTGTTTCTTTATTGCCATGCCCTGTGTGAGATATATAACAAACTTTAATCTTTGCTTAGAGTGAGTGATAGTTTTATGTTTATAAAAGTTTATAAAATAGTTTTTTAAAGTAGCTAATGCTGTCAATTTGTTATAAACTCATAATATAGTATTTAAATACACGGTCACCAACAAGATGATACTGGGGCTTTATATATATATATGTGTGTATATATATATATATATTGGCTGTCAGAAGTCAGCTGTGAGCTGTCAGTCAGCACCAAAGAAGCCATGGGGCTACTGTATATATATATATATATATATATATATCATTGTGTATAAAACAAGCACAGATAGATTATGTTATATTTATAAAAATAAGTCTAATAATTTAAAATCCATGTTTAGATTTTAAACTAATAAGACAATAAGTAAAATCTTTTTTATATTAAAATAGAGATAGAACTGCTCTCTAGTAAGCACAGAATGAGTTAAGGAAGGTCTCTGCTGTTGCCATCTCTCGGACAAGTGGCGCCGCAATTAAATGGGTACAATTTAGGATTTTGTGTATATTATGAGAATGGATACAAATCAGACTTTTTATTTGTGTTGCTTGTTTAATAAAATGTCTGAATGGAGACCATTTACGATTTTGTGGATATTATGAGAATGGATACAAATCAGACTTTTTATTTGTGGTGCTTGTTTAAGAATGTTTGAATGGATACAATTCAGTCGTGTCTGTCCACTCTGCTGACCAAGAAGTATGCCCAGTACTTTATAAGCTCTCCACAGATCATCTAATCATGATCTGTGTGTGTTATCTTTGTTAGAACCAGTTTAAAATTCTCATAACCTTCCTTGCGGTAATCTTACTGATGAACAGGAACATAAACATATTTACTCCCATTGTGGAGAAGACCAGTTTTTAGACTTGTTTTAGAGGAGTTTATAAATAGCTTCCATTTGTCGGCTTTATACGCTATACCAAACTTGTGCATCATACCAACACTGTCACTGCAGTACACTAAGTCACCCTCTTGTGAAAAGTAGGGAACAAGCTCCTTTTCTCTTTTCCAGCTGATGACAAACTTTTTTTCTCCCTGGACCATTAAGTTCAGATTGAGTGAACAACTGGGAGGCTTCCTCAACCTACTGATATTCCTGGTCATTATCCTGCTCATTTGTATTCAAATCAGAATCGTCGAGAGAGATTTTCTAATGTTGCTGAAGGCAGAGTAACCGGAATCTGTGGACCGTGAGGAACAGGTCGTAGAGCTGATGAATTATTATCTGGATATGAAATAACTTATCCCAGAGCAAACATTATGACAATCCCATGGTTTGTCTTAATCACCCAGCTTCACTCCATAGTAAGGTACACTTTTCTAATAAAATCTGTAGTTTGATGTTCACAAACTTACCACAAATATAACAAAAGCTATCCAAAAGTGTACACAATCAGGGCAAACCATTTTCCGCAATAAAACAAATCACAATTCTTTCTCAAAGCTGAGGTTAGAACATGAAAAACACTGGTAACTTCTGCCTAGCCTCTGTTTTAACTTCAATTCGGCTTCGGGAATATCTCATATTATTCGATTTTACTTTGCTTCAAATTGAAAAAGTGGACTTCACACACTCCTATATTAAGGTTGGTGGTCAGCCATTGGGGAAAGTTTGATAAACATTTTACTAAAATTTATATTAGTTTAGATCTTTGTTTTTCACATTATTTTAATTCTATACCTGCCAATTTATAAAACGCAAAGCTATGATATTTGAACTAAATCATTGTTCAACTGACATGAAGGTAAACTAACTTAATTTCACCAATTTGTTTTGTCAAACATGATAATGGATAAACAGCTCTGCCAGGCATCGGGGCATATTTAGACATGGCACATTCACTCTTATCATGTTTTAATGAAATAGGCTAGCTGTGTCAGGTGAAAACTTAGGGTGTAAATATATTAATTTGAGTGTGTGTTCAAGTCTTCCACCATCTAATCTTAATGAACCATCTCGGCATCAACATGCCGTTTTCACTATTTCTTAAACACTATTTTTTATCTGTAAAGATAATTAAAATTGACTTTGTAGAAATGTTTAAAATAGTAAAATACTATCAAAATAAAATAAAAATTAATTTGAATTGATTAACAAGAATCATGTTTCATAAGAAAATATTTAATTTTAGTAATATTTTACTTTATTGAAGATCGCAATTATATAATTTCAAATCACTTTATGAACATTAGCATATTGTATTGTGCTGTAGTAATAGTAGATTATCAACTTTTAAAATGTGTTTCAAAATATCTTTTATTTAAATTAAGTGTGAAAATTAAGCTCTTCTGCTAAAACACACTCTTGGTTATTGAAAAACTTTGGTAAATAAACTGGTTCAGAATGCTGATTTAAGATTAAAAAACCAATCTGGAAGTAATTTTAATTCTATCAAAATCTAAAGAATAATTTACTGAAATTTGGTAGGTTTTTTTTCTTATGAAGGAATCTAAAATACTCTTTAAAACCATACAACACCAAGTAATTTAGCTCCCTGGAAAGGGAGAATATGGCAATATCCATCCTGAGAAAAACATGTTTCAACACTTCAAATGCCATGCAATTTACTGCCGTCTATTATTGAGATAGGAAGTTATATGTTTGGAAGAAGGGACAGGAAAGTTGAAAATAAACTAGATATAGGTTGAATCCACTATTTTAATAATTCTAATTTTGGAAAAAAATTATGAACATAAGAGGAAATATAAATACAATCGTAGAAATAGTAACTAAATGTTAGCACTTTTACATATAATCCATTCATTCTAACATTCATATATTCAGTTACATGTCAAATTACTGCGAGTTCCTAATCTATAACCATATTCAATATTTCATAGATTGGTTTTACTTTCTTAAGATGGTGGATAGTGTTAGTTCTGATGTCTCTCATTTGGCACCATATTTTTTAATATGAAATTTGGAAATTATATGTAGTAATATCTGTTCTAAAACACATTTTCACATTACAAGTAAAGCAGGGTGAGGCCTTCACACAAAGACCTAACAAAATTGTTTTAAACGGCACATATATTTTTGGTGCACTTGGAACACTTTCTTCATCTGAAGTGTGAAACACTAATATGACCTGAAAATTACTGTAATGTATTGATTTTTCAATGTGAAATTTCTGGACCTACAAATTTTGGTGTTTAGGCCTTGTCCTTTGTTATTATCTTAAATACTTAGGTTTGTACGCTCTCCGCCAGAAATATATAAGTAATTTATTGCAAAAAAAACCCACAAAAAACATTTAGTACCATTTGTGGCTATGTTAATTTGTTGAAATGTAAGTATCAGGGAAGTAGCCTGGAAAGTTTGCCATAGATAAATGTAAGATACATTTTCTAAAAAAAGGAATTTAATATTTATATATTTAAAATGTTTTGTCAACTGACAAAGGCTTTTTATTTTACTTGTACAATTTTTTCGTAAAACATGGTGCTTTCATGCATGTATTTTTTAATTGTTTGTAAATAGTATTGTATGCGAGTTGAAAGTACCTGACTGACTTAACCGACGTGACGAGACGGTTTGCGATACCTCACGGCCAGAGTAGTAATAATAATAATACTGAACCCGATTTATTTTGTTGTAGTTTATAATAAATTAACTGTGATACTCTTATAAAATGTTTGTAAAAGCCAAGTAGTTGTTGGCACATCGGGGTGTGCTCTGCCTGCAAACATTTCACTGAATCTGCTCTACTCACAATATTTTGTTCTAGTGACCAGATTAGGTCGTTTGATCCCATGGAGTATAAATTATAACTAGTCAATTGGTCAACTTAACGCAAGATTTTTTTTTAAAATAATTATTAGAAAAGTAAAGAAAATACATATATAAGATTTATACTCCTATAAATTTTTTTAAAGCAGTTTTAGTAAATGAATTGTATAAAAGTAAGTTTCCAGAAAAAAAATGTATACAAAAATTAAAATTGCTTTAAATATATATCAAAATTAATTACTGATGTTTTATTTAACCAGGCTTTTCCTTCATTCCTGATCATCTCTTCATTTCAAGCTACGTTATCGTATTCATACACCAAGTATTGTTATCTGCAGCTGTCACCTTTGTTGGATACTATCATTGCCTATAAAATAACAATCTAGTAAATTTTTATCAATATTGACTGCAAAAAACACATATTTGGAAGGTTTTCTAAAATTATATTTGTATTTTCCAAAATGTGCTTCAAATGTCCACTTGTAATAAAATCTAAGTTTAGTTGGGTCTGTTCCAATTTTTCTAATGTTCAAATGATTTTATATACAGATCTTGAATCTAATTATTATAAATCATAACATAGAATGTTATCTTAGTTATGATTTTTTTTCTTCAATTTTGATTTTGTTTACTACATCTATTGTTTAATCGTTATTTAGACTTTTTTTAAACTAAGTGCTATTATTGCTTGTTAAATTGGTTTACATTAGGCAACATGGTAAATTAATGTTCAGTTCCAGTCAACACAGCTAATAATTACTACATTGATGCTACTGTACAAAAATATAATGGCTGCCTCATGATGAAAATGGATTGTTGTTGCCCAATCCCTCAGCCTAGGTTTCTTTTTATCGGAATTCATGAGGAGGAAGTGTGAAAGGTGCAACGCAACTTCCTAACGGGAAACTAATAAAAAGAAGCATTGCATGTGAGTCAATAATATCTGCACATAAAACCTCTACACTTTTAGGGTATATTTTGCTATACACAAAAGCAGATGCCCTTCCTCTAATTTATTTCATAAAACCAAATATGAAGTCAAAAGAGGTTTTCCTTTTTTTAAAGACTAATATTGTTCTTGTGGTTGTTGGGGTTTTGTTTCATGCTATTCAGACTTTTAAAGTGGGAAAAGAAAGTTAACAAGATCAGATATATTATGTAGCGTGTCAACCAAATGGTTGAACAGCTACAAGAAAATATTTAATATTTTCGGGATTTTATGCGAGACAGAAATTAAATCAGCATATTTAATTTAATCTGTTTCTAAAGTTATATCTTCTGATCTACGAAAGTTACCTATCGTCTAACCTCCTAACACGTGGTTGATCAAAAATATTGTCTTTTGATAATTACGGTGTTAAATATCAAAGAAGAAGGCTAATATTATTGTGTGTATGAACTAAAGACTTTAACACTTCACTTTTCCTGGTGGATAATAATTCATAAAACGGGCGTTCTACGGCCACGTGGTGTACACACACGAAAAATGTTAAAAAATATGTCTATATCCTTATTTCTCATAAAAACAATAGTGGATATTAAATAAGTAAATTAATACAGATATATTATGCTATAATATATTTATGAACAAGCTCACCCCAGCCAGATCTCTGCAGATATCATTCTTCTAAACACGAGGTTATCAACCATGGCCGACCCTACACGTGCGCGCTTGTTAAACTCAGCTGTAGAAGAGACTGGAGGTCAAGATTCGACACCTACACCTGTTGCGCACACAGAGATACTGGTGGTCATTTGAAGAACCTTTAATAATGTTCTTTTGTTTTCCTTTTCTCCCCACGTTTATTCTCCTTTATTTCTGTCTGGTTCTTACATTCTTATTTTCCATTTCTTCTTCGTCCTGTCCTAGCCAGGTTTGGTATATATATGGGCCGTCCAGAGATAGCAATTCGTAGAATAATTCCACAACGAGTCGAGACTACAAGGAGTATTCGCCGCCCGGCGCCGACACTATTGACCATGGAGACTGCGGCGTCAGATTCGTAGAATAATTTCACTGCGAGTCGAGACAACAAGAAATATTCGCCGACACTATTGACCATGGAGACTGCGGCGTCAGATTCGTAGAAAAGTTTCACCGTGAGTCAAAACTACACGGAGTATTCGCCGCCCGGCGCCGCCACGAAGGACCATGGCGACTGCGGCGTCAGATTCGCTACCTTCAGCCGTGACAACGGGATAAGGGGTCGCCTTACTCTATTCACCGTGGACATGGACGACGCGTTCAGCTGTGCTGTACTGGTATCCTGTCGTCGTGGCCAAGTCCTTGCTGCTAGGACTTTTGTAAAGTAATGTAACTTATGTATCCTTCTTCAAAGGAAAATTATATGTCTTTTATTTCATGAGAAGCCTCGTTTGGTTTCTAGAAGAATAGTTTTGTTTTGGTTTACTAAATTTGGTATGTCTAACTTGAGCATAGATGTTTGCTAAGATTATTTATGTGTCACATGGCACTGTTCTTACATTAAAGCCTCTGGCTAAGAATGTTAGTGTTGAGACTTAGTCTGAGTCACGAGTTCGTTACTCTCTTGTTCCGAATTTAGTCATGACGTCCTAAACGTCATGAACATTAGGACTTTATGTAAATGTTGTTGAAAACTGTGAATTAGCTGAGTATTGGCTTAATGGCACTACCTAAGGAAATTGCCTTAGATTCATTGTGGGGTCCGCGCTAATTATTCTATTTTTATATTAGCCTATGATTAGGTTTTGATTTAGCATTGCTATTTATTGTTATCAATGTACTATATTATGCTGGCAGTACCATAAGACCAGCAGTAGTACTTTTGTGACACCTGTTTCATAGCCTCCAATCAGCTGGAGTTATCGGCTGTGGATTCATCATGGTTTATTACTAACAAAATCTACCAAGTGAGACTGTAAATGTTACATTCTTTATTTGCTCTTTGCTATTTGTTCAATCTTGTGAAAACTGTATTTATTACCATTTATCTTTTGTTTACTATAATAAATATATGTGTTAAAATGACTGTGTTTCTATATATGTATTTTATGTACCCAGTAGGGAATTTCCCTTCAATTATATAATACACATTAGCCTAAGCTCAATATGAAAATATATATATATACACTTGTGGCTTATTCAACAGAATTCCATTTCCAATTATTAAAAACAAAAAATCACTTCCCGTGTGTGTATATAAAAACTGCAGTATCTTATAATGTGCCTTCATTTATCAACTTTCTGTGTAAATTCTGTTTTCTTTAATGCAACTGAATCACATATGATAGGCGTGTTTTCGCAGTTGACCTGGTATCAATGTTAACTAAATATGTATGACAGAGCTCAGTTTGGTAATTCTTTCCTTGACCAAACTAAACAGTATGGTTACAACCAATGAGCCAATAATTTGTGCGCCAATTTCAAAACACCATCATTAAACGAGTATAACTTTGTAGTCAATGGATTTTAAGTTTTTGTAAATTAAAATGGACAGCAATAATTACTAGCTAGTAATACACATGACAGTAAGTAGGCACATAAAAACTGTTTAGTTATGGATAAGATTATTTTGGGAAGATATGTTAAGTTTGATATGTTGTCTGAATATTATGGACTAGTCAAAATAAACAAACACCAATCTACCAAAGAATAAAATTACATAGCTCATTTTTTGTCGATTTGCAGTACATGTAGGTTTAAATAAATTAGCCTACCAGCTGTTATATCTTACTCTTCCCCAACAGCCATTTTTGTTTAAGAAAAGTATCTCATAATGGTTTTCACACTCCTTGGTCAAAAACACTTGATATCAAGACGTAACCAAGTAAATCACAAAATCACACCTTTTATTAAACCTTAAGATGTGTGAATGCATTCTAGTCCTTCAGATTCTTACTAGGATTACCACAGAAAATATCTTTAATATGATTTTACTACAGTAATATATTAAATAGATTTAATATTTTAGAACATATCCATTAATCATCTCTACAATATATTACCTAAATGTTTTTTAAAATCCTATGTACTCCTAGAGATGTGTGTACCTAAGGTTGAATACCACTGGTATAGTCATTTCTTTATAAAATTGACTATTGTTGAGTCATGCTATAAATATTTATAAAGGAGATTTAACCTTGATGGGGAGATTTATGTAGTTACTGTGCAACTCTCCGTTTCAAGGAGTTGAGGAGGATGGAGAACTATTAAGACATTCAAATAAGTGTGCTCAATATTTTTTTAAATATCTAGTTCACTTTTACTTCTACACAAAGGCCTACTGTTTAAACCATGCAGTTTAATACTCTCGAATATACAAAAAAAAATGTAATGTGGAATTCTTTTTGTTCTTCTGGCGGAAAGTGTTTGAGAGAATAAAGATGGTGAAAGGATAGAGGAAGGTGAAGGCATTTTACTAAACTGACCCAGCCACAGGCTGGAAACAGTTAATGATGCTGATGACTTCTGGCACCACAAAAGTCTATGTTTTTTCTCAACGCCTGGTAACCCTGCCACAGCTGTAGGTTATGATATGTATTAAGTATATAATTGGGTAAAAATGCTTGAGACTACATTCATACAGCTTGTGGTTTGAGGTAGGACTGTGAGGGTAGGTGGTTGAACATTGTATGCCTGACTTTGACTCTAGATGCCTCTGATTCAACATTGACTAGGTGCCCTCAGGGTGTTTTATTTATTTTAAAGACAGGATGTGAATGGAAACCAACACTAAGTATGTGTAGTCAACAAAAGCGAGCTCTTCTGATTCAAATCTTGAAGATGCTAGTGTCCCATTCATATGGAACCAACTTGTGATACGTATATGGCATGACGATAACTCCATTCTTCCTAAAAAAAATACTCAGTACTTAAAAAACGACTTAAGCTAAGAGTGAAAAATATAAATAGCAATTGAAACTAAAATATGTTGAATTTGAAATCAAACAAGTTCTGTCATGTTTATACATTTGATGTATTTGAGAAGATTGTGGTAGACTGGGATAGATACAATAATCAATTAACAAGGTCCTTTACCATAAAATATTATAAAGATGTACCTTATTTTTATTAGTTGTTCTGTCTTACGACAGGTTCATTTCTTTTGTCAGTGAACTTAAACCGCCAATGCACCCTGTTCTTTGCTTCCTCCTTCAGCTCCCAGAATTTTCTTCAAGTCATCCAATATTTGAATCCTCCCTGCTAAGATCCTATTTCCCTTAACCTCTCCTTCTAAGACATCATGAAGAAGACACCCCTCCTGATGATGTATCTGATCCAGTTTGCTTTGTACCGAAGAACATAATCCAAAATGGTTCTCTTCTCTCTTCTTAGGACTTGTTCATTTGTCACCCTGTCTGTCCAAACAATCTTCTCAAGTCTTCTTCGGCAACACATTCCAAAGCTCTCCAAGTATTTCGTTTCCATCTTCCTAAGAGTCCAAGGTTCTGCTTAGTGATGGGCATAATTGAATGATTTTAAGAATCGAATAATCATTCGATTCTTTGAAAAATAATCGAATGATTTTGAGAAGTAGTAAAGAGTCGGTAATAATCGAATATTTATTACTTCTAAAAGTAGTTACTAGTTGCTCATTTTGATTTGTGCTACTATTCTCTTTACCCTGCTGTCGGATCTCCCAACACGCATTCCTCTGCATATCTACACTTTTCTATTACTCCATTTAGTTCCTTGTGACAGTGTCAAAGATCAAAGTACAGCCACAACAAAATACTATGCAGCGAAAAAGTGAACGCATTTCTCAAATAAATAGCTCGCAATTAATATTAATACTTTTGCGTACGATTAATAATTAAACAAGGAACATACATTTCCCTTTGTGTTTAAAGAGTTGAAACCCGCCTCGGTGGTGTAGTTGGCTAACGCTCTTGTCGTGTAGAGCTTGACTGCTGAGGACGAGGAGATCAAGGTTAGAATCTCGGTCGGGTGAACTGGGGGTGGTTTTTCCTAAATGGTTTTCCACTCCCCATCCACGCAAATACAGGTTCACTTCCTCTGATTCAACCTTCCCAATTCCTAACCCATTAGAGTAATTAATACATAAAGCGTATACCCCGAACGGGTAGTAAGACGCGGTGCTAAATATTATTATTATTATTAAAAGAGTTAAATAATTTACCCTTTAATATTTCCTAAATATAACAAAAATATATAAGCTTACAATTGTAAAATTATTTCAGTGAATAAAATTATAATACGATCTGAATATTACGGCCGAGCAATGTTTTATTGAATATATTAAAAGTATATACTTATCTACTTAATAAATCTAAGTCAACGTTAAAAAAATGATTTCCCAAACCATTCATGATATATGCGATTAGTTAATTAGGAAGGTAAAATTTTAAGGAAATGAAAAAGAACAATCCACGTAGTAATGTAGCAAAATAATCGGATCATTTTGTAATTTTCATTTGAATTATTTTTGGCTGTTATTCGATTTTAAACTGTACAACCACTTAAACTTTGTATTAAATTAGCCTTAGAATCATTTGAATGCGTAAGGTCGATTGTGTAGCAATGGGGACTATTTATTGAAAATGAACCTAATAGAAATGAAGACCTGTATAGAGATTGCCTGGAAACATTCATAATCATAAGGTCGATTTTCCTCAGCACCTCTGGCAAGGGTGGGGTAAGGGAATGAATCGGCCAGCTCGCGTCAAGTCAGCTACTGTTTTCATTCTAATGTTTTTCTCATTCGAATGATTTTGAAAGAATCGAATGAATCGATTCTATTCATCCGATTCTGCCCATCACTAGTTCTACTCCATACAGTGCAATGCTCCAAATTTAAAATTTCATCAGTTTCTCCTTCAGTTCCAAACTCAACTTTGTCAGCACTAACCTCTTCTTGTTGAAATCTTCCTTGGCTATGGCGATCCTCAACCTAATTTCCTTGGTGCAGTAGGCCTCCTTTGTCAACAAACATCCTGGGTACTTTAACTGCTCTGTGATTTCCAACTCCTGATTCCCAATTATGATTTTCGATGTCTCTTTATTGTTTTAAATCACAATTCCTTATGGATTTCCAATATTGACATCGATGCCATCTCTTCTCCCTCCCTCCACTAGCCATTCCATCATATCCTGCAACTCTTATTAATTTTTAGCCAACAATGCTAGATCATCTGTGTATTTTATTGTGTTTCTGATCATTCTTCTTATCCTGAATTTGCCAAGTCTCTCTAGGGCTTACCTGACCAGCCACTCTCCATACAAGTTAAACAAACTGGGTGAGAAACCCCATCCCTGCCTCAATCTTCTTAGCTTTTATGCTATTTATCTCTCCATCATTCACCCTCACCTTCACTCTCTCTATCTATCCATAAACTAAATACAAAGATTGAAACTTATATAACTACAACTATTCCGTATTTTAAATAAACTTGGAAAGAGGATAGGAAAATGTTTTAAGAATAAAAAACATATTTTCTGAAAAATGAATTTTTAAGTTTAAGTACCTGAAAATAATTTATTGTTAAACTTCACACAAATTTAATGTATAAATAAATACTGATGAAATACACACACCTCAATTGAACTTTCATCTATTGGTGTAACTACAAAACAATAACATATAAATGAATTAAAAGAGACCTTCTTTTAGATATTTAGGTTGATTGATTGGAGGAGCATGCAACTAGTTGGTTGACAAATATTATTCACCAATAAAGTAATTTTAAAAATTGTCTCAACTGTGTGGTCTATAATATGTGTTTACCACTATCACCAACCCATGCCCTCTTTTCTCCCTACCATAGTAGTTGCATTCAGGGGATGAAGGAGATCTTTTAGCTGGATAAATCAGGTGTTTATAATAGGTGTCTGAGAATTCTAAAAGTTTGTGGCTCTGCCTATCAGAAGATCCATTTGCCAAAGCTACATCAGGGACCTGATACAAGGTCAGTTAAGGCCTTGCCTACCCTTTCTGGCGGTGTGTTGAGCTTTCAGCTTTCAAAATAGATGGTGTTGCTAACGTTATATAAACTGGTGGATTCCAGCCATCAGGTTGGCAGCATTACTGGTTTGTTTAACAATTGGGAAGCTGGGACAGGTAATCAGTAAAGGCCGCAAGCAAACTTTTCCTAGAACCGATAGAGATAAGAAGTGTAGTGCGGACAGTAAAGTGTGTAGGCGACCAAGTTGGACTAAACGTGGGAAGATAAAACGTTAAGATACAATCACACTCTTGAGCAGAAAAATTATCTTATCCAGCCCAGCCAACTAGACGCTTCTGTCTGGGGGTCAAAGTCCCTGCTGAGGGTATTTTGGGGAAATTTTATTCAATCGTTTCCTTCTACTCTCCCATGCAAATATGGGTATATTTCTTTAGTTAATACTGCCTGTTTAGGAATGAACTAATTATGCCAGTGGGTTAGGGATAAATATGTTTCAATTTAGAGGAAGCGTACCCGCATTCGCGTGGAGGAAGAATGGGAAAATATTTAGGAAATATCACCCGATCATGATTAAGCCATGATCTCCCAGTCATCGGCAGACTAGTCTATTGCGATATTGACACCTTAGACCATGTGGCCACCAAAGTTGGATATTACCAATTCTCATGTCTAAAAATAACTATATTAATTATATAATTATATTAAGCGTATAACTCGAACGGGTAGTAAGACACGGTGCTAAATAATAATAAACGATTATAATAACATGACTTACCAAATCTTTAAAAATTACATAAGCTAGAGAGGTGGGAGGGAGCTTATGTGAGGGAGGGAGGGAGGATCTAAAATCATGTAAAAATGCCTTATGTAATTTAAGGATGGCTCCCTTGCAATAAAAACTATGGACCATAGATACAAGGCCTAGCAGCTGGGTCATGTTATTGAGCAAAGTAGAAATGAACTCAGGTCATTGCTTTATAAATCTCCTTTTTAATAAAGTCTTGAACTTTTCATATAAATATCTGGGGAGGGTAGTGATAAATAATACTGTATACTTATTTATCAGAGAAAAAAATTATTTAAGGTAAAATTAGAGACAATTTAATTTTGAAGATTTTGTCACTAACTATAATAACATGGTGTCTACTAAACTTGACCAATGAAATCCCCGAACTTTTCCCTGATCATTTCCTAAAATTCCAGACTAAAAAAAGTATGTCACAACCTTCTAACTCGCTGCCTCCCTTCCCTCCCCCCACCTTCATTTTTCTATTAATATTTTTTTATTGATAATGATAATAATAATAATAATGAGTTTTAAAATTTGAATTAAAATTTTTTACTAGGAATTAAAAATATATTACAGCTACAAACAAACAAAAATGACATTATAATTTACTGATTATTGTATTTCATATTTTGAGTAAAACATCATTTTCCCAGATTTTTGTTGTGATTTACCAAATTTCCGACTTATTCTCGTTTTTTCCCGATCACTTCAAGTCCCCGGCTAATTCCCATTTTCCCGGATGGTAGACACCCTGAATAACCTATACGAGAGAGTATGTATCTTACTATTTTGTCGTACCATTTATTTACATTTATTAGTAGGCAGATAAAATAAAAAATAACTCAAATTTAACATGGTAAATTTAGCCACTGTGCTTTGATTAATTTTTAAACTTTAAAGGCTAAAGAGGCAATAACATATTTAAAAAGCAGTTTAATTTTGAATATTATAACAATTTTGACTATAAATATATGTTATTTTTATTGCTGATATCACTGCGTCATACTACCTGTTCATGTTATACGCATATATGAGAATCTAATTGGGTAGTAATGAGGAAGGGTGCATTTGAGAGGTTATCTACCAGCATTTTTATTTTAGGAGATGGGGAAACAATTTAGAAAAAACTACTCTCAGTAGACCCGACCAGGATTTGAACCCCAAGCGCTCCGCTATCAGCAGGCCAATTTAACACTGGAGTGATACCTTAGACCACTCGGCCACTGAAGTGTATATCTGTTATTTAATACAGTGTTTACAGTTTTCAAACATCTATAGGATTTACACAATTTTCCAGAAATAAATGTTTTTGGGAATAATTTTTCATCCTATTGGTAGATTTTAACTTGAGTAATATCTCCATGGTGTCAACCTGCAAGCAGGCCATACCAATCGAGAGGCTGCCATATGTTGGCGAAGATAGTGCCAACATTTTTGGGTTGATGGTGTTATGTGGTCAGCACAACATATCCTCCAGCCTTCTATCTCAGTTTTCTAGACGGAAGCGCTACTTATTCATTCAAGTAGCTCCTCATTTGTCCTCACGAGGTTGAGTTTGGTTCCGTTTCAGACCCACTGCTTCGCAGACAGAATTGGAAGCACTAGGGTTCGAACCCAGGACTTCGGGACCTGAAGTCAGTAAATCTAACCACTATATCACAGAGGCTGTTGGGTATCAACTACTTACTTACTTTGTGGCATTGGGAACACAAAAGTTCATTAACATTAATGGTTTTAAATATATTTTACTTATCACCGACTCCATCTCGTAGTCAAGAATTTTAAAGCGCTATGACTGAGCAATGATTGCGTAAATTAATCAGCTCTAGTAACTTTGCTAGTTTGATTCCCTATAGGTTGAAATTACTTAGTACTAGTGTGATAAGAACTCAGCCAAAGCACAAGAGATTTTGAACATACTATAAGTGCATTACACAATGTTAGTAACATTTACTTTCAGCTAGGAACTTTTTTTAGAAAAAGTACTTGAAACATCAGAATAATCGCTACATTGTTATATAGAAATATTTATTTGCATCTTAATTTTGATATTATTTCTACAATAAATAAAATAGTATCGCTACTCATCAATTGTACTTAAATTAGTAAATACAGACAGCCTAAGCGCCAGTAATATGATACCATTAAACATAACGTGCCCTTTACGACAAGCAGTTAAATAATCAATTACATCTTTGAGTTTCTTTGAACGCCCTTTCTTCCATCAACCCATGCTTCACAAACTTGTTATTCACAAGCATATAAAATAATATTGTGTAAATACTTTTCCACCTCAAAATTTATACAATCTATTGGATCTTGTTCGAAAGCAAAAATAGTCACAGTTTATTAATTATATAAACATAATCATCGTGCGTACTTATTGTTCAGGATTCGATACATTTCTTCCGAAAATAACACACAAACTGCGAGAATGTAACATATTCAAATTAAAAGTAATCACATTTAACAAGCAAATAAAATTTACATATTCACACTTTGAGTACCAAAAACTTCGTTCATTAATTTTTTGAAAAATAACTTATTCCAAAGTCAAATTATAGACCATAAAATAAATATAGTTGATAAAAACATACTGAGAATGTCTCCAAATTACATTTAAACCTAATTTTATCTAAAATAACTATGTTTAATATGAGCAAGAATGTTTATTTATATCTATAACAATAGTGGATTAAAAATTCAATGTACAGTAGTTTTCATTTACTCTGAATATTAACACTTATTATTACAACGTGCAATGTTCAAGAATGAGAAAATCGTAAAGAATCTAGGATACAAGTGAAGAATTTTACATGTTTTACTGCCTCAGGTAAATAAGGGCTAGTGTTATAAAACTTTGTGTATGGAGAAGCATGTGGTTTTTTCTTTGAAAATAATGTATCGCTAAAGTAATACTCTCATTGAAGTAAGTAGTGACCAACTAAATTTATTCACACAGGAGTTAAGACTTAGTGAGTATTTTAGTTACTGAATATATTAAGATGTTCATATTTAACTATGCAAATTTTCATAATTGGACATTGACCCTTCTTATCCCATTGCACATGGTATTAATGTTTCTTTGACTCAAGAAGGTCACAGAGATTAGCTTAACCCTCCACTGCTGTCTGAATTCCGATACAGCAGGTTAGCCAATGCTTGCAAAACGATACTAGCTTGTAAATGGGTAATGATCATACTAACGGCACCTATTATCAACTAAGATAACTATTTGTAGAAACCCGCCTTGGTGGCGTAGTTGGCTAACACACTAGTCGTGTTGAGCTCGACTGCCGAGGACGGGGAGATCGAGATTCGAATCTCGGTCGGGTGAACTGGGGGTGGTTTTTCCTAAATGGTTTTCCACTCTCCCTCCACGCAAATGCGGGTTCACTTCCTCTAATTCAACCTTCCCAATTCCTAATCCATTAGAGTAATTAGTACTTAAAAAGCGTATAACCCGAACGGGTAGTAAGATGCTAAATATTATTATTATTATTATTTGTAGAAGGAAAAGTTGTATTTAAAACCACGTATTTTTTACTAAAGTGTTGACTTGCGAGTCGTTAGAGTTCAATATCGTCATGATTATTGAAGCCAACCCAAATTTAAAAATATGTTTAAAAAGAAAAAGAAATTATTCATTAAATAATAAGTTATAAACAAACACTCTAGCTTAATTGTACAGAGAAAATAAATAAATTGATTAGTAATATTTGTTTTCCCATTTAAAATGCATTGAAATGGAAACATTTTAACAAAAATATTTCACTAACTATTTTTACCATGGTTTGAAAATTCCATAAGAATTCTGAAAGATGCCCAGATATGTTACTAAAATAAATAAAAAACAACAATGTTGAATTATTAGATATTTTTTTTAAACATTTTTTTGTTTATAACCATGCATTTATGGGTAGGCTCAGCCTTAAAATAATGTTATGATTAGTCCATGATGCAATTCTCTAGGTTTTGACAGTGGATGTCAAAGAAGCCACATGGTTTATTAAAGTGAAGCCACAGAATCAAGTGGGTTTCATTGCAATTGTATGTCCTTTTAATAGTGCAGTGGATAGTTTGTATGTATTGGTAATAGTTATTTCTAAACATTGAAGCGAAACATAAGTATGTTTTAAGCAACAATGCTTGCCAAAACCTTAAGGTTATGAGGTTAATTGAAGTGAACTGCTAATTATAAAGTTGGCTTTTTTGTTTACTAATGATTGATTAATTTTTGAAATATGACTCAATTACATTTCTAAAACTACCACCAAATTTATAATAAAGATTACTTTTTTTTTTACCTATTCGGGCAATCTGCATGTTAGCAGTGTGTTGGTAAGTGTGGGAAACGTAGAATTAGAAGGAAAAAAACTGTACCAACACTTGTGTGGAGGGAGAGTGTAAAACCATTTATGGAAAAGTTCCTTCAGAAACCCAACCAGAATTTGAACCTCGATCTCTCCATCACTGGCAATCCAGTCTAACGTGAGAGTGACATGTTAAATCATGGTATGCAGGTATCTATTTCTATTAATTAATTTGTATTTAACAAAGCTAAATCAAACATTTTCTTAACTAATTTATTTTCCAATTTGAGCAATTAATGTAGTTATTTATATCTTCAAATTAGAATATCAGTTTTTTAACTTTTAAATATTACAGTGGAAATGTGGAGATTTAATTAATGGTTCCTAGTGAATAATGATGAAATTTAATTGGTAACCATTATTAAAAGCCCTTAATTTTCACAACTCAAACCTACATTCATTCAATGCAATGCAACTTGTTTGGCGTAGAGGGAAAATAGGTCGATGGTAGAAATTTAAATAGTTTTTTTTACTGTTTCAAGTCACATTTTTGACCTTCAAATGTAGTTTTTTTTAATAAATTTCCACAATTTCTTACAAGAGATTAAAGATGTGAAGCATTCCCCGTGTGTGTGCAAATATACTGCCTCATTTATCATTGAATCGGTTTGATGGTAGCTTAAGTTTGTGAAAATGTTTTTAAAATTAACAGCTGTTTATGATTAGAATTTAATGGACATGATGTAGAATTTCTTTTACGAGAGCTACAACAAAGCTTTTGCAAACTGCTGCCCTATTCGCGATCCAATGTTAACAGAGTTGGCTCCATTGGACACATTAACAGACTGTTTGATCTGTGACCTGACTAGTCCACCAAATTACCCCTGGCAGCAGTTGTACAAGCCCCATCCCCTCCAGTTTCCTTAGAGTCTAGCTTAGACTAGAACAGACTTATTTTACAACCACCTGTCCTCAATGGTCCTCCTCATTACGCTTGAATACACAATGTCATGATGATGTATTTTATTTTCTAATGTAATATAAATAATGGTTATGTGTTACACCTGGGCAGACTGTTCTAGACTGTTGGGGGGCTTCACTGTGCTCTGGTAGAACTCTTTGTAAACCTTTCGGGTGATACATGGATGATTCTATCTACGTTTGTTTTGATAATGATTTAGACTTAATACACCAATTAAATTAAGGCCATTGGGCCAAAACTATTTGGTGCAATCACAGATTTCACAAAGTATATTTAATTGACCTATAAGTTCATTGTGACTTACTATGGTGTTTCTTTATGGCATTTATATTTATTTATTTAATCCCTTCTTTAATTTTCAGTATCAGCTAGGCATGTTGACCTTACACGCTGTTAAAGGAACTATTTTGTCACTTGCTGAACAAACAAGACAAGTATTGTTTTATGTACCTATATCACAGTATATATGTTATAGTCTAAGACCTTTTTAAGGCTATATTTTGTAAATAGCATAAATTATAGGATTTGTTTGGATAAAAAATTATTGTACCGCAAGCCTTATGACTTTCCTTAATGTTGTTGTACAATTAATTAAGTTTGACATCATTAATGCAAGCTTTAGAGATCATACCGGAATATGCACTTTAAATCAATTGTTTCTTAGAAATATATGTGCAAAGGATGTGATGTAAGATACTACAAATGATTTGTAAAACAATCAAAAGTTTTGTGTTGGGGAAAAACATGCATTTGCCACCAAGGAACATACAGTACATGTCGAACAATAGATGGCTAGTATTTTGAGCTGTTGTCATGCTCATTTGAATTAAATTATTATGTTCTGGCAGAGTAAAATAAATATTTCAATTGATCATTGATGAGTAGTTCAAGATTAGAAGATTAAAAAAATTCAGATTCAAGAACTGTACTATTAATGACAAGAATGAAAAAATAATCATGAACCATTTGGCTTTGTGTTTTAAATATGTACAAAATATGAAAATCGTTAATTGATGTCATAATACCACTTCCAACAGGTTATGGGCCCTGAAACGTTTTTAAAGTTCAAGTGAATTGAGTGTTATTCATGATAGTTTGTCTGCAACACTACATCAGTTCGTGTTGGTTATCTTCTGATTCGATTGAACTCAAAAATTGTGCTCGAAATTTCATCAGTTAACATCAGTAATTATAAAATAGAGCCATTAAATAAAAATAATTATGATACATGGGAAATACAGGCAAAATCAGTCCTCACTCGTAGTGGACTTTCGTGTTACATGATGAGTGAAACATCAATACCTGCAGAAGAAGCAGATAAGAAGAAATGGCAGGAATATGACTCACATGCAAGGTCAGATCTAATATTGATAACACCCCCGCAGCACGATGAGGTGGTGCCTGAAGCATCAAATACAGGGTTCACAGGTGTGGTCACACTAGTTTCCACCCCCGCAGCATGATGAGGTGGTGCCTGAAGCATCAAATACAGGGTTCACAGGTGAAGATACCCCTAGACTCTCCAACGCAATGTGGGTTTCACCTGCTTCAGTGGCCGCATGGTTTAAGGTGAAACTCTCGTGTTAGACTAGAATGCCAATGACATAGATTTATGTTCAAATCTTGGTCAGGTGTACTGAGGGTGGTTTTTACAAAATGGTTTCTCCCTCTCCTGCCACACTTTCTTTGTAAAATCTTCCTAATCCTTAACTCATAGTGTGTACATGTGTGTAGAACCTGAACAGGAAGTAAGAATCGCTGCTTAAAAATAGTTAGTGTCAATTCTATTATAGGAAAGACACAACAAGAACGCTACTGACATTCATTCGTTACTATAATTCTTATGTGAGATCTCTACCAATAAATAATATTTAACAAAGTGTGGTTTAAAGTTTTTGCATTAACTTACTTTGGGATAGTTTTCTCCAGTGGCCAGGAAACTGTCAACAATATCAAGGTCTTTGGAATTGGATAAAGTTGCTTGGATACATTTTGTCTGCACTAGCTCACTCCTTAGTCTCATCAATATTTTTGAAACTAAATGGTTTCCCACTCTCTCTCTTTTTCTCTCTAAATAAATGCTAGTACACTTCCTCTAAATTCAACCTTCTTTATCCCTGACCCAATAGTGTCATTAGTACATAAGTGTATAAGCTGAATGGATAGTAAGACGCAGTGCAAAATAAAAGTTGTGTGAGCATTGCTGGGACTTGAGTAATTCCATCCACTCAATAGAGCATTTAGTGGGTGAGCCTTGACCAGCAAGAAAACAGACAGTACCTTCTAAATGTTCTTTAATGTTTTGTTTTACTTTGTTGAGTTCTTAAATTAAGGCCATTGGGCCAAAACTATTTGGTGCAATCACAGATTTCACAAAGTATATTTAATTGACCTATAAGTTCATTGTGACTTACTATGGTGTTTCTTTATGGCATTTATATTTATTTATTTAATCCCTTCTTTAATTTTCAGTATCAGCTAGGCATGTTGACCTTACACGCTGTTAAAGGAACTATTTTGTCACTTGCTGAACAAACAAGACAAGTATTGTTTTATGTACCTATATCACAGTATATATGTTATAGTCTAAGACCTTTTTAAGGCTATATTTTGTAAATAGCATAAATTATAGGATTTGTTTGGATAAAAAATTATTGTACCGCAAGCCTTATGACTTTCCTTAATGTTGTTGTACAATTAATTAAGTTTGACATCATTAATGCAAGCTTTAGAGATCATACCGGAATATGCACTTTAAATCAATTGTTTCTTAGAAATATATGTGCAAAGGATGTGATGTAAGATACTACAAATGATTTGTAAAACAATCAAAAGTTTTGTGTTGGGGAAAAACATGCATTTGCCACCAAGGAACATACAGTACATGTCGAACAATAGATGGCTAGTATTTTGAGCTGTTGTCATGCTCATTTGAATTAAATTATTATGTTCTGGCAGAGTAAAATAAATATTTCAATTGATCATTGATGAGTAGTTCAAGATTAGAAGATTAAAAAAATTCAGATTCAAGAACTGTACTATTAATGACAAGAATGAAAAAATAATCATGAACCATTTGGCTTTGTGTTTTAAATATGTACAAAATATGAAAATCGTTAATTGATGTCATAATACCACTTCCAACAGGTTATGGGCCCTGAAACGTTTTTAAAGTTCAAGTGAATTGAGTGTTATTCATGATAGTTTGTCTGCAACACTACATCAGTTCGTGTTGGTTATCTTCTGATTCGATTGAACTCAAAAATTGTGCTCGAAATTTCATCAGTTAACATCAGTAATTATAAAATAGAGCCATTAAATAAAAATAATTATGATACATGGGAAATACAGGCAAAATCAGTCCTCACTCGTAGTGGACTTTCGTGTTACATGATGAGTGAAACATCAATACCTGCAGAAGAAGCAGATAAGAAGAAATGGCAGGAATATGACTCACATGCAAGGTCAGATCTAATATTGATAAAATTCAGATTTAAGAACTGAAAGAAGAAATTGTTTTCAAATATTTATACTGGCATAATATAGGACAACGCTAACAATCAGACACTGAACAATTTACCACTTAAGTAAGCAAAATTAGATTTGAAAAAAAAAAAATTATACCCAAGTGTGAAAGTTAAGCATTTATGCTTTTCGTGTTTTCTAAAATTCAGATTTGAGAAAAATTGGGTTTGATCCATCTCTAGCTAATAGGTACAAATCTTTGCTGAGAATTTTTGTGAAGGAAGTAATCTCTTTTCAAATAAGTATGCTTTCCCACAGACAAAATACTTGAAACCAAACATCTCTCAGAGTAATTATCATGACTACTCCATTGTTGCCTTAGCCATCAAATGGCGCCTAAGTAAAAACAGGTGTTGCAAAGATACCCCTTTGGTTTGACCTCATTAACAGCCCCAAGGAAGCTTTGAAGGCAAGGGAGATATAACTCTCCCTATGATTTTTTTATTTTTTAATATTCAACCATTTAAGAAGTTATTTTTAGTGGGAGTTTACTTTATTTTACTATCCTTTTATGCTATCTTTTTCTCTTCTAAATATTTTCCTTTGCCTTCACCCTCTTTGAAACGAGCTGGATACCCACTGCCCCCATCTGTACAAACACATAGTACTGAAGCTGTTGACTAAATAGAAGGAAAGCAACAAGTTTATGAGATATCCTACAAGCCCCAACATCTGATATGACCCACATATTTGCACACACAAAGTGATAAGACCTTATTAGTCAGCCTTATATTATAATTTTATTAATTTAATAAATGAAAATCAAATTTGTTAATCTTTTATAACTATAAAAATGCCAAAATTCAAGTTTCAACAGTTTTCTGTAAAGTCCTGTTCAGGAACCACTTTAACAACAGAGCTAGTGATGCGGGTGATGAGTGCTGCTAATTGGTCTTCCTCTATATCATTTATCCAGAGTTTCTTAAGCTCCTCTTCAGCTACTTTTTGAGGTCTCCCCTTAGTGTAGTCTGAGATGCTCAGCGTAAACAAATAAACAGCTTTGTCTACCAGTGGTGAGTACTCATCACAAAAATAATGAAACACCTGTGCCAAGGCTCCAGGAATCTTTTCAAGATTATAAACAACCAAGACTCGTTGATATTCAACCAAGGGGCGGTATTTAGTTATCAACCAGCCGTTGTCTGTAGGATCCTCATTGTTCTTCAGCTGTTCCCCATTGATAGGAGTTAGATCAGGGCTACTCCCATTCAGGAACTTACTGGACAAATTTGCGAGTTCCTGTGTGAGACATTTCACAGTTTGTCTCGCAGTGTTTCCATTGTGGATTATCAGGATTGTAGAAGGTTGTATCGGCTCATCTCGAATCACTTTTTTAATACCTGCTGAAAACTCGGGCCACACATCACCCTGGGATGGAAACTTTTTGCGTAGTTTAAATATTGAGTTTTTAAGTTCTTCCTCATCTCTACGATCTTTACGTGTCACCTCAGGTGATTGCAGGTGATTAATGGATTCTGTATCATCATTCATTAATTTATAACACAAAGCGACAGCCACTAATATACAACAGAGTATAAGTACACAAACATTTCCATTTGATGGATGGTTGCTCTGAGAAGCTTTGTTATTAATTTTACCTGTAATATTTATATTTGGATCAACATATGTCTTGTTTAAATTAGATTTAATGTTGACATCTTGTGTTTCATATTCTGAATCATCTTCTGAGGACTGCTGTAGTGACGCTGGTATGCTTGGGTATATGGGAGTAATGCGTGAGTTTCTTTCCATGGTGGGTTGGTCTCTCTTCATGGTGGGTGAGGTCCTGTTTATGTTACATAAGTTAATGGAGGGTCGTGGCTTTGGACCAACTCCTGTCTTGACCTTCAACATACACAATTATTGTTTGAATCAAAACTTAGAGATAATGAATTAGTACCTTTTATGTTAAATATATCATTAATTAAATATATAAACCTTTTTTCTGCACATCATCCTACTACCCATCAATACTATCCACATATTTGCATTAATTGTGTAGGATTGAGTGAGGCTAATTTAGAGGAAATGTACCCACATTTGCACAGGATGGTGGGGAAACCGTTTAGGAAATACCACCTAAGTACACCTGGCTAGGATTAAAACCCCATTGTTCCTATTTTTCTGTTTTTCCCTTCAATTTGTAAGAATTTCCTCAAGTTAGGCAAGAAAGAAAGTTATACCTTGATTTTCTTACAAAATACAAACATATTTCTTGTGGACAAGAATGCCACCAATTTACTATATTATAAGTGTTATTTTATAGATGTTGATAATATCTATCAAAAATGACAGCTGCATTTCACATGACTTGACATATGAATACATGTAGGGTGGAAGGAGGAGAAACAGCTCTTAGTAGACCTGAACAGGATTTGAATCTCAATCTCTCCGTCCTCAACAGGCCAGTCTAACACAAGAGTGACACGTTAAACCATTCTGCCACTGAAGCGGGTCATGACAACGTTGTTTCTGTAGAAGTCTCTTGATTAACATGAACTTTGTGTTTCCTCAAATGATACTTTAAGACTGTAATCAAGACGAAGGGATTATATTATTATTATTAGCACCACGTCTTACTACCCATTTGGGTTATACGCACTTACGCTAATGTGTAACGGTAAGGTGATTGTGAGATGAAATGGAGGACCTACAGTTTAATGTAAAATCCGAACTCTGGTGGAGGCTTGGCATTCCACACATTCACAAGTTGTAATTAATACATGTCTTGTCAGAGGTGAAGGAAGGGTTTGGAAATCAAATAGACACGATGAGGTGGTGCCTGAAGTATCAAATACAGGGTTCACAGGTGTAGTCACACTAGTTTCCACCCCCGCAGCACGATGAGGTGGTGCCTGAAGCATCAAATACAGAGTGCACAGGTGTGGTCACACTAGTTTAAGCAGATAAGAAGAAATGGCAGGAATATGACTCACATGCAAGGTCAGATCTAATATTGATAATATCCCCAAACGAACTAAAACATGCGAAAAATTGTGACACATCGAAGTCATTATGGGACAAATTGAAAAGTGTATACCGAAGTCGAGGTCCTGCTTGTAAGCCACATTACTAAAACGACTCGTTCTGCACAAGATGAAGTACAACTATGCTATGAGTACCCACCTAGATGAATTCACAGATGCTATGGATAAGCTCCAAGATATTGGAATAGAGATAAATGGTGATTTGTTGAGTATCATGATGCTCTACAGCTTATCCCATGCCTACAAAAATTTTCGTATAGCAATTGAAAGTAGGGACAATTTACCAACTCCTAATGAATTAAAAATCAATATTATGGAAGAATCAAATGCTAGATACAAGGATGACCTCAAAGATAAGCATGAGGATGCATTTTTTGTTAAAAAATTTAATAATCATCATACAAAATTTAATTCCAGTCAAAATTTTCGATCTGGTCAAGGTAATCAAAATAACAATAATAATAGTAACATGAAATACCAAAGATGCAAAAAATCTAATCATAGGACAGAAGATTGATGGTTCATCAAGAAAAAGGAATCCACCTTCAAAATTGAAGAATGTCTTTCAATAGGCCTACACCCATCACCACCCATGAATTCTATTTGGTGTTATGATAGTGGGTTTACCTCACACATGTGCTATGACCAAACAAAATTTTCAAAACTATCTGAGCTAAATAATCATATCATTCTCAAGTTCGCATCAGAGGAACACACTGCAAGTATTTCAGGTAATGGTCTAGTCAAAATTCAGCTCGATGATTCAATAGTAAATTTACCTGAAACTTTGCATGTACCGAAATCGACCACAAATTTTCTCTCTGTTGCAAAAATTACTGATAAAGGTTTTAGTGTTATTTTCAAGAAGGATTGTGCACAAGTTGTAGATGATCATGGTAATCTTATTCTAAAAGCAACACGATACAATGGTCTATACTATTTTGATGCAAACATGTCAGAATATGCAAATTTATCATCAGAAATTCCTGAAAAGTCAAAAATTGAAATGTGGCACAGAAAATTGGGTCACATCAATGAGTCTGATGAGCTGGCTCTAAAAGATAATCGCCTCAAAGGTTTGCATTATAACACCAATGAAAGTCTTGGTGAGTGTAAAATATGTATTAGAGGAAAATTCACCAGACTACCTTATCATATTAGGGAACAACCGAAAACTGTAGACAAACTGGAAATAATACATTCTGATGTTGTAGGCCCCATGCACACCACTTCACCCGGAGGCTCCAGATATTTTGTTACCTTTATTGATGAAGGAACTCGCTATATGAGAGTATATTTCCTGAAAAATAAAAATTAAGTCTTAAATACTTTAAAAGAATTTAAAAATGAAGTAGAAAATCTGATCGAAAAAAAGATTAAGTATTTTCAAAGTGACAATGAAAGGGCAGAATATATAAATTTGGAGTTTGACCAATTCTTAACAGATTGTGGGATTAGAAGACGTATTTCCGTTTTAAGATCACCCCAGAAAAATGGATTGGCCGAACGAGAAAATAGGTCACTGCTGGATAAGGCCAGATGCCTACTACTGGAATCAAATTTGCCCCACTCATTTTGGGCTGAGGCTCTCTATTCTAGTCAAAGAAGGCATTTTTGGCGAATACTCTGAAGTATCAAAGGCCTATCGTATTTGGGTGCTATCCCAAAGAAAGATTTCTATCGCGAGAGATGTAAAAATAATTAACAAGCTCTACTATGAATCCAACCAAGAACCCTCAAGTGGTGATCCATTCGCTGAAGAATACTGTGAACAATCAAATACGCTGAAAAAGGAAGAAAACAGTCAAGAGATTTCAGTAATAAGGAATGACGAGAATTTAGATGAAATTAATGTAGTCGCAAGTGACAGAAAAGAAAACAACGAAGGATCTGAAGATAGCTTTGAGGAAGAAGAACAAAGATGTTTAAAACCAAGAAATACAATTAGACTACCCTCTTGGATGAATGATTATGTGAAGTTAAGGAAGCTCTAGAAGGGCCAGATGCGGAAGAATGGCATGAAGCCGTAAAAAATTAAATCAAGGCCCATATAAAGAATGATACTTGGGAATTAGTGACAAAACCAAATGGAGCAAATGTAATAAGTTCTAAAATGGTACTAAAAAATAAGTATAAACAAAATGGTGATCTTGAGCATAGAAAAACATGTCTTGTAACTCGAGGATTCTCACAAAGACCAGGACTTGACTATGAAGAGACGTATGCCCCAGTCGTCAGATTAAGCTCTATCAGAACTCTTCTTGCTGTAGCAGTCGAAGAAAATCTAAAAATAAATCAACTTGATGTCTCAACAGCTTTTCTTAATGAGGATATAGACGAAAAATTATGTATGCAAGAGCCAAAATTTCTAGAAAGAATCCTATGCAACATAATGGTTGAAGAAAGTGCTAGTGAAAACCCCGCCATGTTTTTGAAAGAAAAAGTAAAGAAAATGCTTGAAGAGCTACACAAACAAAATGGTGAACAGGTATGTCGTCTTAAGAAGGCGTTGTACGGACTAAAGCAATGGTTTTGTAAATTAGATTCCAAACTTTGTAAATTAGGATTCATCCCTTCACAGGCTGATCCTTGCATCTACATTTTTATCAGAGGGAGAGAAAAAATTATGGTTGCAATTTATGTAGATGATGTAATCATGGCATCAAATAGTCAAGAAAAATTGAATCATATAAAGAAAGAGCTGCTGAGCGAATTTGAAATGAGAGATTTGGGAAATCTCCAATATTGTCTTGGTATAGAAATCGATTGTAAAAATGGAACTATTTCAGCCTCACAGAAGAAATACATTGATGAGATTCTTCATAAATTTAATATGGAGACTTGTAATCCTGTGAAGACTCCCATGGTTCCGGGACTAAAGTTTACCAAGGCGTCAACAGAAAATCTGCCAAATTTTCCATACCAAAATCTGATTGGAACCCTTATGTATCTCGCAAAAGGTACAAGACCGGATATTTCACATTCGGTAAGCTACTTAAGTCAATTTAATAATTGTTTTTCTAAGGAGCATTGGCTAGCAGCAAAAAAGGGTCCTCCGCTACCTTCAAGGTACCAAGGAATTGTCTCTGATCTTCCAAAAGACTGGAGAACCATTGACAGGATATGCTGATGCAAATTGGGGATCATGATCCAGTGATAGAAGATCGTACATAGGATACTGTTTTAAGTATGCAGGTTCAATGGTCAGCTGGGAATCCAGAAAACAAAGAACCATTGCTCTATCTACTCAAGAAGCTGAGTACATGGCCTTAACAGAAGCGGCAAAGGAGGCAATGCATTTGAGGCAACTGCCGAACGACATGGGATCTTGTCCACAAGCCATCCAAATCTTCAATGACAACATGTCTGCCCAAAACTTGACAAGTAATTCTATAATAAGTTCCATATCAAAGTATATAAGTATAAAAGAACACTTTATTCGTGGGAAGGTTCAAAATGGGGACATTATTGTGACATACAAGCCTTCTGAATCCATGGAAGCAGATATTTTTACAAAGGGCTTGGCAAGCCCCAGACACACCATCTTGAGTCAAGCTGTTAGACTACATCCTCGGCTCTAACGAGTGAGGGGGAGTGTTGGGACTTGAGTAATTCCATCCACTCAATAAAGCATTTAGTGGGTCAGCCTTGACCAGCAAGAAAACGGACAATGCCTTCTAAATGTTCTTTAATGTTTTGTTTTACTTTGTTGATTTCTTCATAATAAATTATACATATATGATCTGTACTATTAATTACAAGAATAGAAAAATAATCGTGAACAATTTGGTTTTGTGTTTTAAATATATACAAGATATGAAAACCATTAATTGATGTCATAATACCATTTCCAACAAGCATCCATACCTACCTCTTGTGAAATGGATCTGGTTCTCATATTAGCATCAGACTTAAATAGAAGAACTGCTGGAACAAGACACTCATAGAACATTAGAATGGATTATAGGAACAGCTGAACATAAAATATCAGGCCTACGGCATCTAAAATAATATACATTTAGTCCTACTACTCATAAGCTTAATTGTAGGGCCTAACAATGTTTGCATACAACTCTTTTGCCAAGCTTACTTGTTTCATTCACCGTTTTAATTCTGCCAGCCTTTTTTCTCTTTAACATCTTTCTTTCCCCTATTATTTACCACTTTATATTAATGTGGATGGTTTCTAACTGCTTTGCTTAATTTCATTTTTTCTATAATGTTTGCACTTGGGCTTCAACAAAATTCAAACTGACGACTCTTCATTACAGCTTTATAGTTATCACTAGCTAGATGTATCAGTTGTGACAACTGTTCCACCCACCCCAAACACCTACTTATGACTTAGGCCTATAAACTTGCAAGACAATCACACAGGTAAGTGGTGACATATGGGGTAAAGAATGTCTACAATTTATTTTGAGAAACTGTATTTTTTTTTAAACTGAAAGCTTTATTAATTACATAAGACACTAAAACAGTCAGCCACTAAAATATTTTGAATGGTTAGTTGAATAGTTCATTCTTAGCACAATTATAATGTATTTATCAGATTCACGGAATCTTGGCTACAACTACTTCTTGACCCAAGATAGGCCTACACACATGACAACTTTACATGAAAATAACTATCATTAGTGCGATATTATTGTACAGAATAAGTTCACCAACCAAAGGAAATTTTTTAAAACTACTCATTCATCATTTGATTTAATTTTTATAATACTCTTGCTTTGGTGTTGTCAAGTATATACCTGTATTTAAATTTTAATAAGTATAAGTTCAGTGGTACAATATTATATTAGTTTTTAAATGACCTTTGTTTCAGAAATTGCTTCAGGATAAAACCAAACTTGTTCTTGCTGGACCAGGAGTTAAGTTAAAATAGATTAATCTGTGAAAAGGCACCTACTAAAAGAAAACACAATTAGGGTGTAGACTAGTACCACTATGCCAAGTTTTAGGGATTTTTGATACTTCGTTAAGTTATGGTGCTGTATTTTATGTTACAAACAGGTTTTCTAAGATTTTATGTCATTTGATGGAACACTTCACCGATCAACAAGTTTTTTGTTTCTATTATGGTGAATCATGTTTATAAGTAGTTTTTATACAGAATTCAAATGGTTTTAAAAGGTTATATCATGCACAGTTTTTGAGAAATTTTATTGTTATATATATATGTTTTATATGTTTACAATATTTAAAAAAGGGGTTATTAATGTTTTATTGCATTGGCTGGATATTTTCTCTTGAGTATCTTTTGTATCTCTCTTCATGGTCGAGAAGTAGTCTACAAGTATGTTTGTATTACACTTTCCCTGGTTACATGTTTCATTGTAGGAATATCTTGGTGAAATCTAGGTGTTCATCACTGGCATCTCAAGGTTTGGAGGGAAGAAATCCAAATGAGAGTCCACAAAGTGTATTTTTAAGGATATGTTTCACTTTAAGTGTTTTTTGGAAGCTTAGAAAAATTTGTCAAAAGTTCATTGTAGTTTGGAGCTGATGGTTACCCAGAAAAGTTTGAATGACCATTTTAGAAATACGCCATGCTTTTTTTTTTCTGCAGGATTTAGAACATACTAAGATACATTAACTTTCATAGCCTGTCAGATTTGTCACCCTAAAAATATGCCCCCTTTATGTTGGCATCATTGATAGAGGGATATCTTTCCTTGAGATGTTTAAAACCATGACCACATTCATCCACAGAATTAACAAAATTCTTCATCAAGCCAGCTTCATATGTAAGAGGTAGTTTACACTTTTTTTTAGGATCAACAAGGTGATTTTGTCCAGGAACTAAGCGTTGACGTGGTGGCCACTGGGTTTGATGGTAAGGATCTTGCTTGACCCTGCTGTACCAATAAAAACAGCAGTACATCGTGTGCCCCAACTGCAGTCCTAACACAAGTGCTACCATTTTTAGATCCCCACACATCTTCCAAATGTATGCAATATAATTTATCTTCTCCAGAAGTATCTTCAAGTTTCCATAGGACTCCCTGTTATGGTAATGAATGGCAGAGAGTTACCAATGTGAAAAAGTATGGTTTTCAAATTTATTTTGATGAATTAATGTCGCCACTCATCAGGATGGTGTTCATATTCTAAGTAGGTACCTCATCAAACTATTCATATATATTTACAAAAGCAGAGATCACCATTCTTTAAAAACAATTATGCTCTATGAGGTCTTTTTGACGTCTTCAATACTCAAGACATTTTTGTGGTTTTGTCCCGTAGGATCCAGTTTTAAAGATAAGAGCCTAGCGGGTCAGATTGCCATTTTGAGAACTTGAGTTAAGCTCTGTCCCTAATTCATTAAGTTCAGCCTGAGTAGGAAGATGAGGTTCATAAGAACAGGAAAGAGGTGGATAGTCGCCCGCCACCTAGAGCTTGAATCTCAGGATTTTCATGGCCAATTTTCTCAACTTCAAATAAAGATATTTCTGGAGGTATTGGTACTGCCAATTCATGATTGCGCACGAGTGCAGTGTGAGTGAAAGTTTAGCTGCTCAATCTTATGCCTATTTTTTTTAATAAAAGCCATATACAAGTAGGTAGGTAGGTAGGTAGGTAGGTAGGTGTAAGTTTTTGTAATACAAAAGTAGCAGTCACTTACATGATCCTTGGTGACCTGGTGGTCTAGGGTTAAGGTGTCAAACTTTTGTGCTAAGGGTCCGGGGTTCAATCCTTGGTCCCGGCAGAGATCTGTCTGATTACCAAACCCTTCCTTCACCTCTGACAAGACGTGCATTAATCACAACTTGTGAATGTGTGGAATGCCAGGCCTCCCCCGTGGTTCGGATTCCACGTTAAACTGTAGGTCCTCCATTTCATCATTTCATCTCACAATACCCTACCATTACACATTAGCGTAAGTGCGTATAACCCGAACGGGTAGTAAGACGCGGTGCTAATAATAATACATGATCCTTTGGGTCTCGTCATAGGCCTACCATAGGAGTTAGAAAGGCATAGATCTCCTCGTACCTTTTAGCCATGCTCAAATATTCATCTCTAAACATGTGCAGAAGATATGACATGCCCATGTTTACTCTTGATCTCTTATCTTACATCCAAAATACAATTCAGAGACTAAGCGCTTTTGATTTTAGGTGTTGTCTTTTTGGTTATAGGAGTTGTACTTCTCAGATTCTTTCAAGCCACCTCTCCACAACCAAATATAACCAAAAATAGTCAGGGTCATTAGTACATTTTCTTGGTGGCACCTTAAGAAAAGTTATGTTTTACATATGATCACACAATACTTAGTGAACTGCACAACAATGAGGATGGAATGGAGAGAATCTTGTAATCACATGTTTCCCCCCCTTCAAGCCCTGTAAGGGTCACCTCTACATGTCAGGACAAGGTTCTCTCCATTCCAGTTCAGCCCAGCCTGCTCCTCAATTTTGTGTCATTCACTTAGGGCTGTATGCAAGAACTTGACTAAGTGGATGCATTGTGAACACTAGTGTGGGTTTGCTTACAATATCATAGGTTAAAAGGTGGAGCGATAGTGTGCTCGGGACCACACTATTGGTCCACTAAGCATCCACTATCATACATTCTTACATACCTGCCTTAGTATTGTGTGATTACATTTTGAACAGTTTCTTAACCACCATGAAAATGTAAGTTACTAATGAAAAGTATAACAAATTTAAATACATTTTTAAAACAGTTTTCTGTTGAAAGAAATGCTCTACACTTTACATACTGAAATTAAAAACCATAACATTAAAAAAAACTCTCAAAAAGAGTAGGCCTAGATGATAAAAGAGTTAAAAATATTCCCTAAGCAACACATCAATAGCTACAAGAAACACCATAGAGATGTAAAAAAACTGAAAAGTAAGGTAGTTAAAATTTTGTTGGTCATGCCAGAATCACAATCAACTTAAAGCTCATGTAAAGTTACGATTCTCATGTTTTTAAATTAAAGCCATCACTATGCAGTTAACTTAACGTTCATTTAACTTAGGAAGAGTTGTCTAGGGGAAAACTTTCACATTAATTGAGCATTAAGTGAAGGACCATCCTAAATGGTCTAGCCATCCAATTAAATTGATAGTCTAGTACAGGCCTATACAAGGCGGCTATAGTATGTTTTATCTGTCCCATGTGAGGCGCGTTTTCATTGTAATGGTACAATGTTTAGATATTTCATTCACTTTACTATGCACACTAAAGAAGGTCTATGCAGAATCGAATGACACCAAGCTTTAAATTTTTATTACACTTTTATTAAATACTATAATACTAAATAACACTTGACTCAACATCGTCCAAATAATTTTCAAAATGTAAATGTTGACGATGACGTGCAACTTAACGGTGATCCTGCGTAATGGACGGATGATGTCACCCCATGATGCTTTGCGTTACACTCGTGATCTTGCACAATGCACACTAAAATGGCTATTACATTATTGTATTATGTGTACCATCCCCATTTAATTATTTCATTAGATAGTTTATTTTATGTATAATAATTAATTTAATTTTATAACACATGGAGGGCTAGGTTAAGCTGGTTTGGATCAGTGTCATAATAATTAATATGGGAAACTAGTTTATTATTTCCATGACAGTCAACAATATTATGTTTAAATTTGTCTAGAATTTAGTCGTTATGGACACGTGTAATCAGCTAAGTTAAATCAAATCAAATCGCTTGAAGTTAAATTTATTATAAAGTAAAGTAAATTATGGTCATAAGCAGGGGTGCAGAATATGTCCGAACGCGTTGATGAGGTTTGGGGGAAATTAAGGCAGTCCTGGGGAAATTTGGAGCAGGGAAAAGTCCAACAATTTTGTTGATGACGTTTTTAGTACATTCTGGTTCTGATACGGTAGTTTCATTTGTATGAAAAACTAAGGCCAATGACACTCAACCCTGACACTATCAGTATGTGCCATAGTGAGGCAGTGTCGGTGTAAGCACAAAGAGCTGTGGTGTCTAGGGGCTAAGATAATGGGACAGAGTTCTAGATAAGAAGTCAGAGGTTGAGATAAGGGGCAAAGAAAAAATCGAATAGTTCAAACTGGCTAGTGGCGTGATTGAGTGATGAGTCATGAGTCACCTACCCTAACGCGGGTGTTGGTAGCTATGGCGGGCAGGCGGGGGAAGGAAGGAAAGGGTGAACAATGTTTTGTTTTAGTTTAAATTCAGTCACCCTTATGTCGAAGCCTAATTACATGGCAATGTACACACAGTTTATTTAAACTCGTGACATGCATAATGTAATAGTGTAGCCTTGAAATCGTTTTATTTAGTGGGCCTATTATGTTTGTACATTGTATCATAGATAAATGTTTATAAAAAATTAGATGGTTTAGTGAAACAAATGTTTATTATGTCAACTATAGGCCTACTTATTGTGAATGGCATGGCAGAGATGATAAACTTGGATATCACGTATCTAATAATTGCAAGTTTTGTAAAACGTAAATTATGTGATCAGGAAAAACTCATAATCATAAATAGTGATAGTATTTCCCCTAGTGTGGTTGATAGTGATAGACCTTACAGTAGTGGTGAGTCTACGAAAAAACTAAAAGTTTATGAAAATCAACAATTAAACCAAGGCCTCCAGGAATTACACTCCATTGCCTCTTACTATCAAGATGTAAAATTAAATGTTGGTACCAGTAAATCTACTGGTATCAATGAACAATTAATAACAATGTGTAGTGCAAACAAGGAGATGGGAGAAAACTAAATTTTCTATAAGGTAAGTACTATAAAAATAACTATGATTGAAAATATATTTGAATTTGAATTTTCCAAACTTCTTGTATGTAGGCTAGTAGGTAATAATCCTTATTCCCTTCAGTGTCTATAAAAAAATCAATGTTTTATTTTGAGCGCTGTGGTTTTCGGACAATTTTTTTTGGAAAATGTTATGTTCTGGGGAAATAATGAATCTCTGAACATATTCTGCACCCCTGGTCATAAGACGGTTTATACATATTCGTAAGGACGATAAACATGCGGTTTGGGGTTTAGTGTAAAGTGTCCATATAGGCCTAATTTTAGAATAACCGAAAGATACCTTGTCGCTTAGGTGAGTGGAACTTTCTCTTATTTGATTTAAATGTTTTCATTATAATTATTATTTTGTTTCTTTTTTTATTTTACCTGTTTTAATATTAGGAATAATAAACGCCTGATATCATTATTTGGATATTTCAAGAAAGAAAGGCCAAGAAAGGGAAGAATAAAGAGTACAATCCGCTTGAAGGCTGACGTTTTGTGTTTAATATTAATTAACCTATAACAACGTTAAGTTTTAAAAAATGTTAAAGGAATAGTAAGCAGATGATAGAAGAGACGGTTATTTGTGGATTTGGCATAAAAGTCCAGATTTGTTTAAAAAATATTTAAATTAAAGTCTAAACTTGGAAAAATATTGTTATATTAATGTACTTGGCCCTAATTTTATTACTACTACCGTCGTCCAAACAATCATAGCTCAATATAAATAAAATGTTTTCATAACTTAAGGAGAGTAAGACGAGGCCTGATAATAGATTTACTCATTTTCTCACCATTTTGAAACGTGTATATTAAAAAGGTAGACACTAAACAATAACTTTAGAAATAAGATTTGTTAAAAAAAAAAGAAGTTACGTAACATAAATCACAGAAAATAAAAGGAATACAAACTTTGCGCAAGTTCACAACATAAAAACTTTCTAAACAAAATATAAACCTTGAACTAAAGTTTTCCCTAAAGAGAGCATCACATATACACACTTATTTTTATTAATTCAATAAATTACTTACATTATCCAAAGAGCAATAGCTCACTTCTAGGATTATGATTTTACAGAATTTGTAGTATTACATAGGTTTAAATTTTAACATATTAATAAGACATTATGAACATTTTAACATGAAATAAAGTTAATCAAAATCAAAAGAATTTTTTAGATGAATACACAAAAGAATGAAAGACAGCAGTATCAGTACAATATTACTGATAAGATAATTTTGAAAAAAATGTGTGATAATATTTATTAATAAATTTTATCAATAACTGTAAGATAAACACAATATATTTGAAGTTCAATGTTTTACCGTTAAATGGTAGTTAGAAACACATACATCACTAATCACGCCATTCCCTTATAGGGTAGGCAAGAAACTGTGCATATAGCTCAATATTTAATCCACCCTCCCTAACTTTCTCCACACCTTTCTATCCATGCATAATCTTTGTTTCATCCCAAATCAATGTAACACACTTCTCTCACATTGACCTATTGGATTCCGTTTCAAATTACAATCCATCAGCAGCCATTCATTACTGACTCGGTCCATATGAGTTGTTTCCACATACATTTCTTTGATATCCCATTCTAATCGCAATTGCCTTGTTATTTTGTTTCTACTGACAAACCCATGCTTCACATAAATTAAACAATGTTGGCGTTAGTAAACCTTAATTTACCACCACCCTCGCCTCTTTAAATATCACCACTTTGTTTGCTATAGTTCACATGCATCCAACTATTATCCGAGATGCATTCTCCTGTATGTCTATTTTAAAATCCATCCTTCAATTTTTACACTACAATCTGCCCAGGTAGATAAATCATTCACTTCTTCCAACAGTTTTCCATTTATACTAAGCTAACAATCATTTCCAGATCTACCCCTATAAAAAAAAATATCACCTTTATTTTGGAGACATTTATATGAAGCTAGTCAGCCTGTCGCCACATTCAAACGATTTTATGAATTTTGCAAGTCATTTTTGTACTCAGCCATTAATTAATACGGCATCATCTGCTTTACTTCCATCATAACAAACGCTTTACTACCATCATACACCACCATAATTGCATATACTAGACATGCATCCACACCATACTCTCTCAGAACCTTCCATTAACACATTCCTATTCGCCCAATCATTCATTTTCCCCAGATCAATGAATGCACAAAAAACTTGTTTCCCAAATGCCATAAATTTCTCACTCACTTACAGCAATGCAAATATCTGGTCCATTCAACTTCTACCTGGCATTAAACCACATTGCACACACCAAATATTATCAGGAGTTTTTTTTACATAGGTAACCTCTCAATTAATACTCTCTTTAAAACTGTGTTTGGAATATTCAACAGACTATTTTTCCTATAATTCATGCATTCACTCTTACTGCCTTTGTTTTTGTACAAAGGTACTATTACATCTTTTTTTCTAGTCATTTGGTACATTTGAAATCCCGGCACACACATTTAACAGCTTATACAATTTGGCAAGTATTGCCCTGCCACCAAACTTAAGTATTTCACTTATAATCCCATCTACGCCTACAGCTTTGCCATCTCTCAACACTTTCATAATCTTTAATACCTCATCCTCGTTAATTCTTTAACTCATATATGTTTCGGCTTTTTCAGCTACTTTCTCCCTATTTTCGTCCTACAAATTGCTCAAAATACTCTTTCTATCGTTTGCTTATAATGTTTTTATCCCAGATCATCTCCCCACAATCATTCTGAAAATCATAGGCCTTTCTGTGTACTCCGTGTTTCGTTCTCTCTACCGACTTCTATAACCGCTTCTTATTTTCTTCAAAATCATTTTGCATTCTTTAACCTTATTTTAATCTCATTGGCTGCCTATTCTACTTTACTACCGTACTTTCTTTGCATTCATATTTTTCTCTTTGTATATTATGTCCCACAACCTCTTACGTTTTTGACATTCCATTCATGTTATTGTAAAGTTTATTTTTTGCCCAGCAATCTTTCATATTGCGTTCTCACACTTTTATCCTGCAATTATTCCACCTTCGCTCTTACTTTCTTAGTGCTTTTGTGCTGCTTCCTCCTAAATACCTATATAATTTTACTAAAGAGATCACTAGAAAGTGATACGTTCTGCAGTCAGCTCCACACAAAGCTCTATAATTATTTACTAAACTTCTTACTCTCTCATCACACTCCCCAAAATTAGTCATCATTCTCGAATCACCACTTTTACAGGCTTTTAAGTGAATATATTTGTGTTTAAGCCATGTGTTTGACAAAAGTAATCCTTTTTCTAAACACAGACTCAATATCAATAACTCATAACCATTCTCGTTTACCGATTCATCACTATAACTTCCCAACACTCTTTATAAAGCACTTTTATTTTAGATACCCATCCATTCATTCATATTTCCTTACAAAATATTCATTTCCTCCAGTTCACATGCAAGATTTCATTGAGCTCATTCCAAAACTCAATTCCCACATTCCCATCTGGAGCATAACAAGCGTAAAACATAATTATATCAATGCCTATTTTCATACGTACCCATATATGTCTAGCTGACACCAAATCATGCATTCTCACAAACAGCTGAGATGTTGGGCTTTGGATTAAACCTTCTCCATGACGTCCTCTTATCCATTCATCCACACCTGACCAAAGGGCCATATTTCCATCACACGTCATCAAAATATATTTCCATTTCTGTTTAGTTTCACACAGAATATTAAATTTTTATTCCAATAATTTATTATAACAGTTAATTCTCTTTAACACACACTCCTCTCACATCCCACGTTCTAATAGATTATGTTCTCGTCATCTTGTCAACAGATATGCTATTCAGTTTTAACCTCAACTTTGGTCATCCGAGGCTAATATTTTACAGTTACTTTAAGTAATTAGTTTAGAGTAGTGATGGGTATAGCGGAATAATCATTGTATTCTTTGAAAAATGATCGAATGACTTGAAATAATCATTCGAATGATCTTGAGAAGTAGTAAAGAGTCGGCAATACTATGATGTTTTTATTACTACTACTTGTTGCTTTATGTTACTATCATCTTCACCCTGCTACCAGCTATCTCAACACGCATTCCTTTGAATTTGCAGCTTATCAACACATGCCTATAATTCAGTTCCGTGTACATTTGACGGGTGTCAAAGACCAAAATACAGACACAACAATATACTATACAGTGAACGCATCAGTCAATTAAGTAACTCGCCATCAATAGAAATACTTTTGTGTAAGAATAATAGTAAAATAAAGGACATACATTTCCCTTAGGTTTTAAAAGAGTCGACATAATGGACCCACTAATATTTCTTAAATAGAAAAACTTACAAATCTACAACCCCATTTGTATATCGGGTAAGTGAATAATTTCGATTCGAATATCCGAATCAAGTGATTATATAGCGCCTGGAAGCTTCACTTAGAATGAAACACACAATTAGACTAATACTTGACAAACGATGACGTAAGTTTCCTATATAATAGTATTTTGTGTACAAATATAAAAATGTAAAATTATCAAAGGTCTAATTGTGATTCTTGATGCTGTCTTTCGCTTTAGAACCTAGATAGTTTATTTATTTAACTGATAAATCATTTTTGAAAATTTTGTCACAAACTATGATAGACTTTAATTTGAGGAAATATTTACTATTTCATTGTACCATTTATTTAATGTAAGCATTTAATTACATTTAACCTAATAAACAAAAGCATTTTAGTGGGTAAAATAAAATCCATTTAATATCCGTTAAATCTAAGTAGCTGGCAGGGACCATAGATAAAGGAGCCCCACATTATTCCTGTTTACCGTCTTATTATTTGATCCGTGATATTTGATTCTGAAACACTTTAGGTATTTGATCTGTGCCCTAGATTTTTAACTGACAACCGAGTATTTACTGTTATTTCTAGATAAATTATATATATTTTTTAATTTGCTTACAATAGGCAATAACAATTTTTGAATTGACGTTTTTGTAGAAAGTGATTTAAATTAATGGGTAATTTTGTTGTATTGTTATTATAGAAATAGAGGCAAATGGTAGCAAATGCATTTCTTTGTAATGGATATTATATTTATTTTATTTAAATTTAAATAACATCTCAACTCTAAAATTTTGATGATTAAGATGAATAATACGTTTGTGTGTGTTAAAGTTTCTTAGTTTTTGTGTTCAATAAATTATGTAATTTAAACTTTAGAAAAATATGTTAACATGTTGTAAAAAGGTGTTTACGATTTAGGACACCCTAAGGACAGCTCATGGGTAAACTATGAAAACGTTGTGAGATAACATTTATTTTTACCATGATATTCTGTAGTTTTTATCTAACTTATATCATATCATGATAGATTTTATATATTTTTTTAGCATCCATACACGCAACAATAACAGATTTCCAATTATAGCAAAATTAATGTTATAATATCATCCTAGATGTAAAATAATAATACAGAAAACTCAACTAATTTGAATCTACAAAATCCTAGATTATAACCCAATTGTTATTTAACATAGCTACCTATGAATGCACATAATCTTTTACAAGTAGGTTAAACAATTTTTATAGTGTATAACCTGAATGGGTAGAAATACGCTGTGCTAACTACATTTTTTTACAACAATTTCATTCTTTTAATGGTATAAGCTTAATTTTTGTAAGTGAATAACATGAGTAGGCTTATTGTTTTATCACTTTGATTAAACACTCTTTGTACATCATCTAATGAAACAACCTCAAGTAAACTGTCACCAGGGCTGGGGCTCCTGAATAAATTTTGAGTGGAGTTGTTAAAAATATATGGCAGAGTGAGAAGACGTGATCTCTCCCCCTTTTCATATTTTGCATTCATACTGCAAAATAATTAATGAGCTAACTGTTAAAATCTCTTATCAATATTTGGAGCATGTAACTTTCCCAATGCATAAAAATAAGTGATTCCATTGGTGTTTAGGCAAAAATAATAATCAATGAGTTGTTTTTAAAAAAGCTGACAATAATTTACATAGGTTTTATTTACAAAAAATGGGAACATTTCAGAATTTAAATATATTCTACATCGAGGCTTTACCAAAGTTAGGCTTACATTCAAAAAGAAAATCCAAATTCAGTTTTTCTTCAAAAGTTTTTTTTTAAATTGAGGAAAGTTATAAACTCAGTAGTTCAGCTAGTTCTTCCATATTGAGAAAGCTTTGCTTCGGGAGCTTCACATTTTAGCCTACTATTGTTTTACGTAACTTTCATAAACTTTAACTTATCTGGAAAGAAGAATTTTTTAATTCTCCCTTTTCTCTAATAAAATAATATAATCATCCACTGACCTAACTTGTACTGAGGAATGTTCGATTGTCTCTTTAGTGTAAAATCTGACAACCACATAACAATCTGAGCCAATGTTAGTGTTCATCATTATGAGCCATTTATCGTCATTTTCATAATTGGGTTATACTTTGCAGGATCGCTGCTGTCGTCTAGGCTTGTGTTTTCTTCACTAGGTTACTTGAACTTATTTATGATAATCTATTTTCTTGGCTAATTTCCATCTTCCCTTTGGACCAAATTTTTTTTACTTTTCTTGAGTATTAATCATGTTGTGATTTGACCATGGCATTCAAGGCCGTAGCAAGCCAAAAATTTCAGGGGAGGTTTGGTGGGCATATCCCCTAATTTCCGGAGGATAGAAAAAAATATAATTGATAAACAGTAGTTCTATAAGCTATCTGAAGTGTTTTTATGGCAACATAACTCCCCCCCCCCCCCC
>CABEEJ010003943.1:0-18566 GCA_901482245.1 Timema douglasi
CTCACAATCACCCTATCATTACACATTAGCGTAAGTGCGTATAACCCGAACGGGTAGTAAGACGCTGTGCTAATAATAATAATAATTTAAAGGAAATTCCCACGAGTCTGCATGTAGGGAAATTAGGAAACCATTGAAATTAATACCACCCTCAGTACTTCCAGCCGGGTTTCAAACCCCAACCTTACTATCGCCGTCAGGCCAGACTATATGAGATTGACATTTAGTCCACGTGCTCTCTGATGTGGATGATGACTATGTTAAGGGCGCCGTCTCGCTAGGCGAGGAATTGTCACGCGGACGTTCAAATCTAACGCAATATTTAATCAGTGATGCCATATTTAAATAATGGTTCACTCCAAAATAAAAGTCGAGAGATTCCAACGAAGCTCATTTTCCTTAACAACCCTATAGGCCTAATTTGAGTTTTATTAATAGGGGGGAAAATGGGGGAAAATGTGATATTAGCTCGTTTCTAACAACTTTTTAAGCATATAGCTATGGTAGTTACTAGGCTTTATGAAAAATGGCTCTAGATTTAGCCTTCCTCTAACAAATGCATTCATTTTTTGATAGGCTCTCAACGTAAAGTGTAAGCTATTTGAGAACTAGCAGATATCACTCTTCTCCTTAAGGTCTTACTGACATGACAAAGGGTGGTTGCAGGTGAAGTGAGAAAAGGAGTATAAGCATATACAGAACAAAGAAGTAGTTCTAGAAGACAACACAGCCCATTGTATTTAGAACCATGTGACCGGACAGCGATTGATACTTTCTGACCAACTGGGGCATCCACCTTAATTGAAAATAACAAAACTGTACAAGGATGGTGTGTTTTGTGCTGAAATAGAACGGCTAGCGTTTCATCGAGTAACGTCTATTGATAGTCAGCGCTGTGGAACGTAAATAAAGAGCTCGAAAGAATCCAATTACTTTGTGTTTTTTTAGCTCTTTTATGAATGGTTTTTTGTTAAGAGATATTCAATAGTGGCGGTCATTTATTTCATAGTAACTCCGGGATAAGTTCGTTATTAAGTGTCGTCGGGGATCCGATATCCCATATTTTGCTGTCGGAACATTCCAATGAGGGAGGACGAAACCTCGTAACAAAATATCGAAGTGTTCCCTTTTGATGCTATTTTACGAAATGATTTATAGAGGAACATCCATACGATAACAGGCCTAATAATAGTAAATTACTATTATTAGGCCTGTTATCGTATGGATGTTCCTCTATAAATCATTAATATTAAAGGTTGACAAAATGTAGCTATACTGTTTATATTTCATAGATACTGATACTATTTGTTATAAATGACAGTTTCAGAACATGATGATATGATGTGTGAGTATTATATCGATACAATATATAAAAATAGATCCAGTAACTTTTGTAACCGCCATCCCGCATAGGTGTGAGATGAGTAAATCGAGGTTCGAATTTCTTCCCTGTGCATTGGGAATAGTTTAATCTCTTTGTTGTTCCCTTCTCGTCACGATAATGCGGGTGCAGTTCCTCTAACTTTTCCTCTCAATCCCTTAAAAACAGTAATTAATAACCTTTGTGATAAACATAAATATAATAATAACCTGATATATAGCACCCCATGGAATTGGCATAGTGAGAATTTAATATTGGAGGAGAGGGAGCAGGGTTCAAAATCGTAAGCTTACTCTTCTATTACATAATTAATTTTAGAAAACAGGACGCTACTAGAAGCTTGAAGCTACTAGATGCTCGTTTGGAGGATTTTTGAAAATTATACTATTCTAAAGGATATTTAGAATACTTCTTTACCTTCCCCCCCTACCCCCTCAAATTTTTCTGGACTTTGAATACTTCTAGTGGTTATTTGGAGTAGTTTTCCTTGAGCAAATTTTTGAAAAAATGTATGCTTCTAAAGGATCTTTTAAGAAGTTCTCACAATATTTTTTTTTATAAATAATTAGATCCCTTAGAGCAGTGGTAACCAAATGGCGGACCACAAATACATTTTTCAGGACACTGACGAGATAGCAATAGACAGAATAAATGGTGTTATTTCGGGTGGTTATTGGGGGTGGTGGATAGGGAAGGCCAGTCATAATTAATAAGTAAAATAACTAAGAGGAAAGAAAATCACCTTTTTGAATGAGTGTAGTTCTATAGAGCTTGGACTTGAGTTAGATTTTAGATGTTAGATTTTTACCGTACCACGTAAGTATGTCGAGTTTTTAAAATGGACCTCCATCAAAAATAATTGGGGACCCCTGCCCTAGACTCTAATTTAAGCGGTCCTCACCCAGATTTTTTTTAAATCTTGTAATTCACTAAAATATATTTAGACTGGAGTGTTCATATGATTTTATTTCGAAAACTATATTCTTCTAAAAGCTATTTGAAGTGGCCTGCCATCTACACATTTTTGAAAATTGTATGCTTTTAAAGTTAATTGGAATGGTCCTCGCTTGAACTTTCTTTAAATATATGACTAAAAGTTATTTGGAGTGGCCCCCTACTGGTATTTATTTTAAAAACCGGGTGCTTCTAGAAGCCATTTAAGAAGATATTCACCTGGATATTTTTAAAACGTGAATGCCTCTAGAATCTATTTGAAGTAGTTCTTTCCTGGTACATTTTTGAAAAGTGAATGCCTCTATACGTTATTTTATATTTTATAGGCTTACATGGACATCTTTAGCTCCATGGAAATCGTACTATCACGAAACCTACCACTGCGATTATCTGCGTGAAATGTGTAAATTTAATAAAATAGAATGATTTCGTTAATAATTAGGACTTTCCCTGGGTGATTTCTGAAACAAAACAACCCTTAGCTCCTTTACTCCTGAAACATACATAGTGTTGTTTGAGAATTAAAACAATTTCATGTTGGGATGAATTCAAAGTTTTAAAATGGGATCAGATTTATTGTCCGCTTGGGTGCGTTTAATAGGCGAGGTTTTTTTATATGCGAGGTTTATTTCAAACAAGAACTCGTTTATTTTATTAATATTTTGATATAAACTTGTCAACTACTAAAGAGATATGGTTCATAAATATTATGGTTTGGCAGAGATGCTGACCTATACAGATTTTCTCTAGTTTCTAGGAATATTAGATATAGATTAAGGATGTACAGTATCTCCGTTTTTCTAAGGATTTTTATAATCTCACACTTAGCGTAATTTGGAGAAATCTCAAAATAATGTAGTTGAAATATGAATTTTCTTCTCTTCTAATTATATATTATTGTCACACTTTAACAGACCACTCTGGATGCTATAGTTTAAATGTTGCATCTAATCTTTTTTTGTAGTTACCCAACACATTTAACAAAATTTTACTTTAATTATATACTTTTTACTTTAAGGTTTTAATTGTCGAACACATTTTACAAGAATTGCTGTTATATGAGAATATTTTTGATTGTTAATACCCGCTTCACTGGCCACATGGTTTAAGGCGTAACTCTCGCAATATATTAGACTGCCAAAGGGGTGAGGTCGGGCCTTGATTCCGGTCGGGTGAATTGGTTTATCCTAAATTATTTCCAACTCTCCCTCCCACACATTAGGGTAATTTAGTAGGTCTACATAGGTCCATAGCCCGTACGGGGAGTAAATGCGGCGCTAAGAAATACTACTAATAAAAATAGTAGATTCGATCAATAGTTGTATTACAACATCAACTAGTGTAGCCTTTTACCTAAAGAGTTGGCTCAGTTCCAGTGAGATCGACTGGTGGGATCAACCTGAAACGGGACAGGGTTATGATCCAGTCCAGCAGGGATATAGGCCTACTTTGAACATGTTGAAGGTTCGATGTTTTCTTTATAGATGATTTTCAACAATCAATGTATCAATGTGTAGCGATGTCCGAGACAGCGATATGTTTATGTGTTTGTTTTAAAAATAGTAATTTTTTATGATTAGTTTTTAATACATTTTTTTTACAAATACACTTCAGTTAAAGTTTCAATTGTTTGGAAAATATTATCGATGGTTTTGGTTCTATAACATCGAGGTTTTCAGACGATGTTCTTTTTTCATCTATGTTAATAAATTTATTAATAGGGATATCTACCTCAATGTTTATCCAAATTATAATCCTATTTGAGTGCACTAGAATGGCTTTCTATTTTTTTTCTTACTTTCTCGATATCTTAGATATCTTACACGTAGGAAAAGTATTGTGACCACAAAAAAAAAACTAACTCGAGATTTTGATGAATCTCAACGTTTCATGACCCCCCGAATCCGAAAAATTTATTTTTGAATTTCCATCTGTCTGTATGCATGTATGTCTGTCTATACCTCCAACTAGAGCTTAAACCATTTTACCGATCGGGCTAAAACTTGGTATCTACGGTTTTCATAGGGTTTCTTAGAGGGAATTTTTGGAACTGGTAATCCAACCCTAAAATTAAGGGTAGTTTACTGAAGGGCAAAACAAGAAAAAAGTCGATTTTCTCAAAATCGGCGCAAACGATTTTGAATAAATTTCATTCCAAAATATTTATAAATATTTCAAAGAAAATTTCTACTCTTAATACCTCGGCAAAATGACTTTAAGGGCTTCGGTCTGATGGGTAAATCATAATATTTTTTATCATATCTCCGTAACTCTTTGAGATATGAAATTACTTATAATTACAAATATGTAGATCTATTTATAAAACAAACATTGTATTCGAAGCATATTTTTATAAAACCAATAACTTTTAATCTATACGCTAATATATATATATTTCTTAACTTTTCCAACACTAAAGGTAAAGTATTGTGACAGTAAAAAAAACCAAACTTGAAGTGTTGATGGATGTCGACGTCTCATGACCCTCTGAACCCTAAAAAGGGATCTTTGCAATCCCGTCTGTATGTGTGTCTGTTTATACTTAAAATTAAAAGTAGTTTAATAAAGGGTGAAAAAAGAAAAAATCTATTTTCTCAAAACCGATATTATAATTGATTTCCCACCAATCTGCATCGATCTACTTAAATTCCATACCCGCAACGTTTATCGAGCAGATGATACAAAAAACACCAGCTTTATGGAAAGACTGATCATTGAGTCCTTTCACAACCATCTCATATGTTATCAACATATACCAAATGACAGTTCCATACAATCATTCGTACTACAACCCCGAGCATGCACCAAATATTCTTGCTAATATGTACTTTTTTTTAAACGTTGTTAAATAAGTGTACCTAGAAAGTTAATGTGGAAGTAGAGCTTGATTATAAGCATACCATTTACACTTGCGAGAAATTCAATGTCATGGAAACCGTCTCCATGGCAACCTTCACCATGGCAACCGTCTCTATGGCAACCCTCTCCATGGCAACCGTCACCATGGAAACCGTCATTATGGCAACCATCTCCATGGCAACCGTCACCATGGCAACCGTATCCATGGCAACCGTCACCATGGAAACCGTCTCCATGGAAGCCGTCTCCATGGCAACCGTCACCATGGCAACCGTCACCATGGCAACCGTATCCATGGCAACCGTCACCATGGAAACCGTCTCCATGGAAGCCGTCTCCATGGAAACCGTCTCCATGGAAGCCGTCTCCATGGCAACCGTCACCATGGCAACCGTATCCATGGCAACCGTCACCATGGAAACCGTCTCCATGGAAACCTTCACCATGGAAACCGTCTCCATGGAAACCGTCTCCATGGAAACCGTCTCCATGGAAACCGTCTCCATGGAAGCCGTCTCCATGGCAACCGTATCCATGGCACCCGTCTCCATGGAACCCGTCTCCATGGCAACCGTCTACATGGCAACCGTCTCCATGGCACCCGTCTCCATGGCAACCGTCACCATGGCAACCGTCTCCATGGCAACCGTCTCCATGGCAACCGTCACCATGGCAACCGTCACCATGGAAACCGTCACTATGGCAACCGTATCCATGGCACCCGTCTCCATGGAACCCGTCTCCATGGCAAACGTCACCATGGCGGCGGTTAGGGATATTCTACAGTTTAATAATTTAAAAAAGTTTGAAATATTTCAAAAATAGGATCAAACGATTTTGTTTAAAAAGGATATCGGAATTGTTTGAAACGTCAAATAGCAATGCAATCTTTTAAAAACGGCACACATGATTTGGTTCAAAATGAGAATCAGAGTAGTTTTTTGCGTTATAAGTAATTAAGTTGGATTGATTTTCTTTAAAAAAGTAAGCATTTGAAGATAGGGCTTAGTTTGCTGAGAAATTAATTTTCAAAATTTAATTGTTTTTCAAAATGATCTTACTGATTTTTTAAATATGTATAACAATACACTATATCATCTGGTATGAGCTATAGCAAGTTGTTACTTTCATTGATCTGTTTCAGTCTCACTTATGGCTCTGAGAAATATGAGAGTGGCCAAAGTATGAACAAGACTAGTAATATCATTCAATATTCAGCCAGTCCCTGTGATGAATGGAGTGAAGGTGTCACTTGTAGGGTCAGTTGATGTATGCTTTCTAGTGGGCTTGGTAGACTGATTGACACTAGTACCTTCTGGCTCAGTGAGTAAACTACCTCCCTCCTCATTTCCCTAGTGTGTCTCTTCAACTCTGCCTAAGTTTTACTGCTGACGGTGGAACTGCTGAGGATTCAACCAACTTTTCGGTTGAGTATTATACATCCATCCATCAATCACTTGCTCTACAATCATACTTTTTATATTTATCTTACTTAAATATACCATCCAAGTAGGCCTCCTAAGATCGAACTAATAAGCAAGTAGAAAATGTATATATTGCGTGCCCATATATGTTGTCGAACTAGGACACCGGTTGATGGCCTCTACGTCTGTAATATGTCCAAAAGTAGCCTAATATCAGTACACCTTTGATTGTTTGAGATGATAGCTTATTTTTTCAGGTTTATATATACTTTGTTTATTTCTGTACCACGTCTTACTACCCGTCCGTTCTATTCATACTCGATAACAATGATAAAGAAGTCATAATTTGCAGGGAAGGTATCCACAGTTGTAGGTAATAAGTGGTAAATTTAGAAAAATAAAAATCTCTTTACAGCGATGGGAAGCATTAAAAAAAATCTGCTGTACATTCAGCCGGGATTCAAACTCCGACTTACCTTTACTGAGAAACTAACCAAGACGAGTCTGACGTTCAGGTCATGTGCTCGCTGACTCTGAGGTTTCCTAGCTGCAAACTATCATTTGGTCATCGAATGTCGTTGTTTTATCTCAGGCAGAATGTATTCCAGTAATTACATGGCCAAGTTGGCAGATTGCTCAATTTCCTGAAGGTTGTGTGGCGCCTTGTTGGAAGCGTGAAGCTGCTTACGTTATACCGAATTTGCTACCATTCACTTTTTTATTTGTCTAGATTTATGAACGAAGAATTTAATAACAATGCGATAACCATAAGATGTGCTACCTCTAATATTATTATTATTATTATTATTAGCACCGCGTCTTACTACCCGTTCGGCTTATACGCACTTGCACTAATGTGTAATGGTAGGGTGATTGTGAGATGAAATGAAGGACCTACAGTTTAACGTGGAATTCGAACCACGGTGGAGGCCTGGTATTCCTCACATTCACAGTCTTGTCAGAGGCGAAGGAAGGGTTTGGCAATCAGATAAATCTGTGCCGGGACCAAGGATTGAACCCCGGCCGCCAGCATAGAAGTCTGACACCTTACCCCTAGACCGCCAGGTCACCTACCTCTAATAAAATGTAGAAAATTTTAACAGAAAGTTGACATTTTAATACGAAATGTTGACCTTTGTGGACTCAATATCGATCTTTTTTATCGGTCCAAATATACAAACGAGGAATTGAATTCTTTAAAAATAAATCTATAAAATTTAAAACCGGGAGTCAAAAATGTTTTACGTAAGTATAGCGCAATTTTTGCTTGGGTTTGCCAGTTTATATAATTTCTTTTCACATATATTAAAAGTTTTGGGAAAATATCTCCATTTTTAGACAGTGGAAAGAGAAAGTCCGTGAGGAGTTGCATGCCATTTATTTGGTTTAGTAAGAGCGGCTGACGTGTCTAAAATAAAATATTACATTTTCGATCGCTCTTTTAACGTACATTTACAAACAAAACCGTCTTTAACGACCAAATTGGTAAAGTAATTTATTGTCGGTACCAATTTAATTAACTATTTTATTTCTGGCATCAGTGGACGTGTGGACTAAATATCAGGTGCATCTAGCCTGTTCTGTCTGTTTTGGGACAGTTGGGGCTATACCTCCAACTGGGTGTATTGAGGATGTTTTTTTCTGAATGTTTTACCCCTCTGCCTTAACGTAAATTTGGGTACATATTATCTACCCTCCTAATATATTTTACAGTTTATTAAATTTGCGTACAGTCCAGATGGACAGTAATAATTGTCGGGAATCAAATTCGATTTATTAAGGTGCCTGACTCGATATTTTCCTCGGACTTAAATTTGAAAAATAAAAGCATTTCATCTTTAAAATTTATTTTCCATTTTGTTGGATACTTGTTTGTTTAAATGTCTGTTTTAGTGGTCAGAGTTCCTGGCTACAGGGGTACCGGGTTCAATTCATGGTGCTTCCAAAATTTATCTGTGAAGCAGTAGATCTGGAACGGGTCAAACTGATCCTCACGAACACAAATGAGGAGCTACTTGAGTAAATAATTAGCAGTTCCAGCTTAGAAAACTGAGATGATTGACCATAGAGTTCGTTGTACTGACCACATGACACCCTCTATTCGCAAAGGTTGGCACTATCATCGCTAACAAGGTTGGCTGCTCGGTTGATATACAGTAGCCCCATGGCTTCTTTGGTGCTGACTGACAGCTTTGAAAAGTTACCATACCAAATTATATATCCTTACGCCGAACCATATGATCTGCAAAAACATGTGTTTAGCAGCTGTCACTTCTGATGGTCAACATTTAGGTAGGCCTATATACCTAAATGTTGACTGTCAGAGGTCAGCTATGAGCTGTCAGTCAGCACCAAAGAAGCCATGGGGCCACTGTAGCTTGCTTGTGGGCTCACACAATGGATTTTTTTTTTAGTTTTCATATTCTTTCTTGGAAAATATAGATTCTGGGTGACATTTCTAACCTAAAAAATTTTCAAAAATGTTTGAATGTTTCTTTATTGTTAGTATTATAGTGCTTATATTATTATTATTATTATTATTATTATTATTAGAACCACGTCTTACTACCCGTTCGGGTTATACGCACTTACGCTAATGTGTAATGGTAGGGTGATTGTGAGATGAAATGAAGGACCTACAGTTTAACGTGGAATCCGAACCACGGCGGAGGCCTGGCATTCCTCACATTCACAAGATGTCTTGTCAGAGGCGAAGGAGGGGTTTGGTAATAATTCACTAATCCATAAGTATTTAGACAGTAGAGTCTACTCCATAGTCGCACTTACACACTAGATCAAACAGCTAACCTGTGTTTTCATGACAAAACGGATTTAGAAGGGGAAATTTTAATATTTCTGTTTTACGTACACAAAGTCCGAACTATCCGCTTATGTACACCAGAGGGACGAAATAGAAATAATGTATAGGAAATGTACCCGCATTTGCATGAAGGGGAGAGTGGGAAGTCATTTAGAAAAAAAAACATCCACAGTACAACACCCGCCTCGGTGGCGTAGTTGGCTAACGCGCTTGTCGTGTTGAGCTCAACTGCTGAGGTCGGAGAGATCAAGGTTCGAATCTCGGTCGGGTGAACTGGGGGTGGTTTTTCCTAAATGGTTTTCCACTCTCCCTCCACTCTAATGCGGGTTCACCTCCTCTAAATCAACCTTCCCAATTCCTAATCCATTAGAGTAATTAGTACTTAAAGCGTATAACCCGAACGGGTAGTAAGACGTTGTGCCAAAATTATTATTATTATTATTATTATTTTCCCATTACAACCATTATGGTTTTGAGCTCCGACCTCTCCGTCAGCGCAAAACCAAACTAAATAAGATCGATGGTTTTTTCTATGTGCCCTTTAGTGCAGTACGACTATAGGCATATTACATTCTAGGATTCCTCCTGTCAGAGCGTTGAGGCTTGTTGTGAACGTCCAGAAATCTCGCGTTTTTTAAGAAATGTTTTGTTACTCTACAATATGTCTTACACTAAAATATAGTTCCTACAGTATTCAAATATTTCAAGTTATAAAATTTAATATTAAATCAAGAAAATGTTATATTTGCTTAATTGAAACATAGTTTCCCATGAATATTGCAGTTCTGATATAAAAGTTAATGGCTATAAACACAAATCCATACTTCTTCACACGAGGAAAGTGTATCTTAAGAAGCATAAACTAAGATAAATGAGGATGATTTGAGAAGTTTTGATGCTCCAATTCTCCAATTTCCGTAAGAACTACTTCAGTGTTAGGATATTTCCCTTCAAGTACAGCCTATAGCGTGACGTCCTTAGCTCGCATATCATACGGCAGGTTATCTAAACACATTAAACCCACAATTACGATTGAACCAGTAAACGTATTTAAGAGTGATTTTCTTCATTCTTCACTTGACCACAGAAAAATTGGTACGCTATAATTGTGATAATGTTTTTAATTAAAATATAATTCTTGTTCACTTTTGTTGTATTTAAAAAAAATATAGTTTAACTCGTCTCAATTCCACTGTTTTTTCCTCAAGTAAATTACATAAGACCGCACCACGATGCAACCCCGGTTTGTGCTGCATTACCTACGTGAGCCAGGTGCTAGTCGTGGAACGCTCTTTTTTTTATCACCACGTTTTACTACCTGTTCAGGTTATACTTATATAGGTGACCTGGCGGTCTAGGGGTAAGGTGTCGGACTTCTATGCTGGCGGCCGGGGTTCAATCCTTGGTCTGGGTATAGATTTATCTGATTACCAAACCATTCCTTCACCTCTGACAAGACATCTTGTGAATGTGAGAAATGCCAGGCCTCCACCGTGGTTCGGATTCCACGTTAAACTGTAGGTCACTCCATTTCATCTCACAATCACCCTACCACTACACATTAGCGTGTGTATAACCTGAACGGGTAGTAAGACGCGGTGCTAATAATAATAATGTTTTAAAAGTGAATAATCCTTGAAATTCCTTGCATTAAAAGTAAACTCTAGTACAAAAAAGTACTAATATTTTTACATTTGTTTGCGTTGTTACTAATCCAAGCCAAATAGCACATCTCCTGTGAGATTAAAGTCTTTGAGCTCTTACTCACATATTCATTCAATTATGTTTTCAGTCTTCTATAGCAACGCATGCATTCCTTCTTTAACAAAATACCTTCCATTTGTTACTATTCACTGCTAATCATATCCTCGTTCTTGCATTATGGTTAAGTCCCTTGGACTGTTTTGAATGGACAACATATTATAACAAAGTTAGTTTGGATGAATTAAATCCATTTAGTGAAAACTTTGTATCAGTATATTAAAAAAAACTTCACTATACCCTTAGGAGAGGTCAGACTTTTTGATCTGGGGATCTACTTCAGAGAAGGAGAATCCTTTGCAATCTCCTACGGAACAAGAAGGTAGTAGGTTACCATTTGTTTCACTCGTAAATAATTAATTACCCATTTTGTATTTTATTGTAAAACTATATTGCATATACGTAGATATTTATAGTACTTTCACACACTTAAACTTAAAGTTGTTGCATGACGCCGCATAATAACCCTCTCTTTCATTCTCTTTCTCTCAATCCTTTTTAATTGATCGACCAAACTAGAGGCCTACTACAAAAAAATATGTTTAATAGTAGCAAACTTCGAGGTATTCTTTATCCATAAATATCAATATGTCGAGTTTTAATTTTGGGTTGCTCACTATACTCGCTGCGATGTTAGGGTTACTAATATCTTTAATATTTTACTAAACATATTCCGTCCACACAGTACACACATTGCGTAATATTGGTACACGACTTACAAACTAACTTTATGAAATAGGGTAATGCACACCCAACACTAAACACGGGTAAATAGTAGGCCTATCAAAATAATCATTCATACTCACACACAAATAGTTAATTCTTTAAATTGCCGTCTATAGTCGAACCAAAGTCCCCGATACCGGATGTTAGATGTTACTTTTATATATTATTTTTTTCCGGATAGAGATAAAAATCAAACAATGGAAGTGTGCAATTTGTGAAAATTTAATTATATTTGCACGATTTAAAAAAAAAAGGGTAACTCAATGTGTAATTTTCTAGTAGTGGAATTCCAACGAAACAGCAAATTTATTCCAGGTTTCCCTATTGATAATACAGTACAAACTGACACTGGGACTAGAGAGGAGGGATTATCGAATGTACGGGGAAAAAACGTGTGAGTTCGCGCCAGGTGGGAATTTAATGCCGGGCAGGTGGCAGGTGCGCCGTTTGTCTCGTTTAGTCGACTAAATAGACTTATAGCCCCGAGAATGCGCACATTTAAGCTTGGTTAACGACACTATGGTTATTTTTTATAAACTGCATCATAGTGCGACCCGTCAATATAAGCTTGCTACCTTACCTTATATGGTAACACCATGGCTTAACTTATTAGATAGGATTATACTGAAATCCGCCATGATAGAATGTGTAGGTTCAATTCTCGGTCCCTGCATAAATTTATCTGATTATCAAACCCTTCCTTCACCTCTGACAAGATATCTTGTGAATGTGGGGAAAGCCAGGCCTCCACCGTGGTTCGGATTCCACGTTAATCTGTAGGTCCTCCATTTCATCTCACAATCAAATCACCCTACCATTACACATTAGCGTAAGTGCGTATAACCCGAACGGGTAGTAAGACGCGCTGCTAATAATAATAATAATAATAATGATAGAATGTGTAAACAGAGTGTACAAAAAATAGGGTAGGTATGAGGAAGGTAAAATTTAGAAGAAACGTACTCGCATTCATGTAGAAGGAGAGGGATTACTTATTTAGGAAAATTTCTCTCATTACGCCCAGCCGGAACCCTTATCCCCGCATCACTGTAAAAGCAAACCAGACTGTTAATATACAAGATAAGACTTGGATTTGAAATATAAATGTTGATAAAATAAATTTTAAAAAATAGAATGCTGCTTATTTCCGTGTTTCCGCCGATGCGGGTTTATCTGTTTTAGAGTTGAGGCGTGGTCTAGAAGTACTAAGTTTGTTAGCCAACTCCTCACAGAAAAACACATCCAACCTACAAAAATAACACAACACATTGGCTACATCTAACCGTGCATTCTAGTTAACGAATTTGCACACCCTGTATTTACGTATGCAAACATATTTGATAGACTCGGAAATTCGTAAGCCGTTGGAAACAAAATTAGCAGACGTCAACTCGTGTTTTTAAATTCATTCGCTAACATTTTGTAAACGTTGGACACATTTACATACGGTATTAGGATAAAAAAAAAAGAGCCCATCTTTAATTAAACAAAATGACGCATGTCAGACTTAACGAACAATAATTTATGTCTTTTTTGGAAAAAATACAAATATAATTATAAAATATAGTTTATTGATATTATGTTTCATTAAGTGTTTATTGACAATTAAATCAAATAACAATTATTGACCTACACGCATCGGTGGCCGCATGGTCTAAGGCGCTACTCTTACAATAGGCTTAGTTGCCGATGACGGGGAGATTGTGATTTAATCCCGGTTGGGTGTACTGAAGGGGGTTTTACTTAAATTGTTTCCCAATCTCTCTCATCGCAAATGCGTGTACACTTCTTCTAGATTAAACGTTCCTTACCACTTCCTCATTGATGTAGTTAGTACATAATCGTATAACCCGAATGGTTACCCCTTAGAAGCGGCGATAAAAAAAATAACCTTAGACCTCTCGGCAAAAGCTGCTGATGTGATGATTTCCAAAATAAGCTATATAGATGGAGCTCTACTGTTTCTATACTCAAATAAAACGTCGAATATACTCCTAAAATGTAACTAAAATAACCTAAAAAGATTTTTTTTAAACCTAAATTGACTATAATTGTATAATTTTCTTTTAGTAAATAGTTTTAATTTAATTTAATTTGTTACAAAAACAATACTCTGGATATAAAATTATTATTTATTTAGACATAGCCAAAAATATACTCAATAATTATTATAATTTTTATTCCTATCATTAGTTTGTAAAAATATGAAATATTATTATTATTAGTAGGGTAATAGAAAAAATCTTGTAAAATTGTTTAAAATCTTCACGCTACCAATATGGTTTAAATATATGCTACTTAAAATTGATATATTTCTAAACATGCACTTTTATGCAAAATAAAAAAACAAATCTTTCCAATTTCAAGACTGGTCAAAACATGGTTATATTCTGTTTAGAATTTAAATGAATTTAAAAAAAACCAATGTCAAATACATTATTACTCTAGTTATAACTACGGATGTGGTATCGAAATTTAATTCTGGAAAAATGTTTTCTTTTTCTATCCATAATTCTCTTCCGGGAGGTGCCATATTTTAACTATATTGGTCGTTTATACACTCTGTTTAGATATATTGTTAACGATTTACAAACAATAGAATCTGCTTAAACAACCCACATACACTTTTCTGCTTTATTTGCTTGGAGCACTCAGATTGTATTGATAAACAAATATGAAAGAGCAGATTTGAACTATGATGAACTAAAAGAGATTGAATGCCAGAGTTGCTTCTTGCTTGTTACACAGAAAATGAGTGAGAATTGAGAAATAATGTCAGTTGATATTTATCCACAGTCCATCCTAGTTAACAATGAATCCCAGCACGTGTGAAAATAACAAAAAACGTTGTTTCTTTCGATACCGGAATGTGAGTACTAATATCAGTAAAAGTATCGGAAAAATAGTATCAAGTAAAATGTTTTTATATATATTGAAAGGAAAATATTGATATTTGTTAAGTATCGATACTTTTTTCATATTCCTAGCTATAACCATAGCTTTCCATAGGATCAAAGTCAACCAAATTGGTTTCTTTAAATGCTTCCAAAGAGGCTGATGGAAAAAATTTACCAATCGAGTTAAACAAACTGATCAACAATAGCTTTACCGAACTTTCCAGTCCAGATAATGCGAAGAAGATAATGTAGTCTCCTTAGTAAACATGTGTCTTCAAAACGACCTTGGAGTGTCTAGGAATTTCCGGAACCATTAGCTAGCATGGCTAACATCGCTTTGTACAAGACTGGATCAAGCGCCATCATAGCTTAATTCATTTTACTACCTACGCGGTTAGATTTAGATGGAAGGGCAATTTTTGGTATATGCTCACACAAATAACACAGATTGGGGACGATAATTTAGATTTATTTAGCACCGCGTCTTACTAACCGTTCGGGTTACACGCTTTAAGTACTAATTACTCTAATGGATTAGGAATTGGGAAGGTTGAATTAGAGGAAGTGAACCCGCATTTGCGTGGAGGGAGAGTGGAAAACCATTTAGGAAAAACCACCCCCAGTTCACCCAACTGAGATTCGAACCTCGATCTTCCCGTCCTCAGCAGTCGAGCTCAACACGACAAGCGCGTTAGCCAACTACGCCACCGAGGCGGGTGATAATTTAGAGATTACTACGAACAACATATCATTAATCAGGGAATGAGCTTTAATATCTAAGAACAAGTTTAACCAGCAATAACGTTATTAGATTGTAGATTAGGAAAATAAATACAGTCGATAAATGTATGCTAGTACTCGTTCCGTAAGTTGTTGAGGTCTCTCTTGCTTTCAAGAATGTTAAAGTTAGAATATCAAAAATAATAATTTTACTGGTTGTTCTCTATGGGTATGAAACGTTTGGTCTCTTACCTTATATGACAAAAACAAATTTAGTTTGTTCGAAAACAAGCGGCTTAGAAAGATATTTGGTCCTAAAAGGGATGAGGCCACTGGGGGTTGTAGGAGGTTACATAATTATGAGTTACATAACCTGTACTCATTACAATATATTGTCAAGCAAATCAAGTCTCATACATTACGGCGGACAGGACATGCAGCCTAAATGGAAGAATCTAGAACCGTGTTCAGGGTATTGACTGGCAAACCCAATGGGAAGATACCATCGGGAAGACACCATTGGGAAGACCTAGGCGTAGATGGGAGGGTCATATTATAATGGTCCTGAAAGAGGTAAGGTGTAACGAGTTGGACTGGACAAAGATAGCTCAAGATAGGGATAGGTTGTAATGAGGTGGAGCGGATATAACTTACTCAAGATGGGGAAAGGTGGCATTCTTTTGTAAATGTGGCAATTACATTTTGAGTTCTTAATGTCATAGAGTAAGCTACCGTATGCGATCTGTTATTTTACTTTCTTAGATATTATTATTATTATTATTATTATTATTATTATTATTAGCACCGCGTCTTACTACCCGTTCGGGTTATACGCTCTTACGCTAACGTCTAATGGTAGGGTGATTGTGATATGAGATGAAGGACCTACAGTTTAACGTGGAATCCGAACCCCGGTGGAGGCCTGGCTTTCTCCACATTCACAAGTTGTCTTGTCAGAGGTGAAGGAAGGGTTTGGTAATCAGATAAATCTGTTTCGGGACCGAGGATTGAACCCCGGCCGCCAACACAGAAGTCTGACACCTTACCCCTAGACCGCCAGGTCACCCTTCTTAGATATTGTCAAGTCCAATAAAATTCTACCACTAATAAATTAAAATGTTATCATTGTTGACCGTATCAAACTGTTTTTTGTATTTTCTAAAAGCTGCTTCCTAGATCCTACTCTTTATCTGATCCACGCCTGGTGGGCACATGGACCAAGGCGTGGCTCTCGTCTTGTCTGGTTTAGAGGTAATGGGAAGGTAAGGGTCTGGAATCTCAGCCGGGTATACCGAGGTGTTTTTTCCCCCCTAAATTGTTTCCCGCGGAAATCTCGACACATTTATTCTAAATGATACTTTTCTCAACCTGACTCCACAAGTGTGAACGTGCCTATATGGCTAGTAAAACCTGTAGCTCGGGAAAATAATACAAACATGTAGTTTTTATACTCATTATATTAAGCTCAAAGTGAATTTGATAAAACACAGTCGGTGACCTGGCGGTCTAGGGGTAAGGCGTCAGACTTCTGTTCTGGCGGCCGGGGTTCAATCCTCGGTCCCGGCAAAGATTTATCAGACTACCAAACCCTTCCTTCTCCTCTGACAAGACATCTTCTGAATGTGAGGAATGCCAGGCCTCCACCGTGGTTCGGATTCCACGTTAAACTGTAGGTCCTCCATTTACATCTCACGATCACCCTACCATTACACATTAGCGTAAGTGCGTACAACCCAAACGGGTAGTAAGACGCGGTCCTAAATATTATAATATATTATAATTGAACATGGTCTTTAGTCTAATAATGTACAAAGCTGTCGATTTAAAGCAACAAGTTCCTTTCAACCGCGCGTGTGAGAAAGTAAGAGCTTCCCCATCCGCGTAGAATCGGATTATTGATTTTATGCCATAAGTACTTAAACTCAAAATGAACTAAATTTAATAAGCCAAAGCCCGAATCAGAGGGAAAGTTGGCTAGGGTGTCGACCTCGTCTGATCTTGTTAGCTTGTGACATGATTAAGGGAGGGGTAAGGGAGATCGAATCCCTGCCAGGTGTACTTGGATTTTTAATAATATTATCAATCTCACTCCACGCTCTATATTCAACATTCCTCATGCCTACTCAATTAGTGTTATTTTTTTATTTTTTTATTTAGCACCGCGTCTTACTACCCGTTCGGGTTATACGCTTTACGTACTAATTACTCTAATGGATTAGGAATTGGGAAGGTTGAAAAGGGTAATTAGACATGGAGGAAAAAACAAACGCTTATTAATTTAGCTCTTAAATATATTTTATTATTTTGAAAAATATTATAATAATTTAAATAACGCGTCAACGTGACAAAAGGTATTAATTGCAAGGGGGTAAAATATGGTGCTGTATTTACTTTCCAGTTTTAATAGGAAGAGTCTTTTAATATAAAGGGCCTTTCAGAAAATACAAGCTTTTTTGACAAATACAATTTTTTTGGCAGATAAAATTGATAATATTTTATCTAGTATTTCATTAGTGTTATTTTATAGGTACTGTATTGAAAATATTGATTAAAAGTGACATCTGAAGGTACCAGGACTTGACGTGAAAGTTAATATAGTAGCTTTTTTTAGCTATTAAATAAGGACCTTTCTTGGAAAATTGGACTGTACCAGTAACATTTTATGTGTCAAAAATAGGCTAAAGTTATACCTTGCGTTACTGGTTTACAAATTGTGCAGAAATATTTTTTAAGTATGAATTTAAGTCTTAAATTTCAAGCACATTCTATTTTTCAGCATAAAAATAATATCAAAATTGAATCAAAACGTTAATTAAGGTATAGGGATGGTAACTAGAGACCTACTTGGCGTATACAATTATATCCGTGCAATCTTTTTACTTCTCTCTCTCGTGTTAATTAAGTTTGATGAAGCACAAACCCATCTGGGGATCACGGAGTCAAGTGGTCCGGGGCACGTGGGGGCAAAGTATCGGTGTGTGTGGGGGGGGGGGCCTGGGGGGGGGGGGGGCGCATTGGTTGAA
>CABEEJ010003943.1:19843-42644 GCA_901482245.1 Timema douglasi
CCTATCTTGAGCTAGTTATATCCAGTTCACTTCATTACATCCTATACCTATCTTGAGCTAGCTATATCCAGTTCACTTCATTACATCCTCCCTATCTTGAGCTAGTTATATCCAGTTCACTTCATTACATCCTCCCTATCTTGAGCTAGTTCTATCCAGTTCACTTCATTACATCCTATCCCTATATTGAGCTAGTTCTATCCATTCCACCTCATTACACCTTATCTATCTTGAACTAGTTCTATCCACTCCAACTCATAAACCCATTCCCAATATTGAGTTAATTCTATCCAGTTTCCCTCTTTACACCATATCTAATCTCTTTTAGATCCATTCTAATGCTCTTCTCCCAACTGCGTCTAGATCCTCCCAATTATATATTTCCATTGTGTTTGACAGTTAGTACCCTGAACAAGGTTCTAGAATCCCCCATTTTCACTATATGTTTTACTCACCGTAATCTACAAGACTTGGTTATCTTAACAATGTATTGTGATTAGTACAAGGTATGTAACTCATCATTATGTAATCTACACACCTCAATAAAATAGCCTCATCCATTTTTGAACCAAATATCTTCCTAAGCACCTTGCTTTCGAACACCCTAAATTCGTTTTCATCATGTAATTATGAAATATTAGACCTTGAAAAATACATAAGATGAAACATTAATTGCTAAGTAAAATTAGTTTATTATAAACACATAAATAAATTAAATAATATGTTAAAAATATATTGAAATATCTTTTAAATAAGTTGAAATTATTGCACACTTTTGTTGAAAATATCTAAGGTTATGTCATTTAAGGCTATTTTAATTTACGTGAAATATTTGAAAAATAGTATTACGCCCTAATTGGCTGTTACAAAATAATAAATTACATAAAAATTGATTAAATAGAATGGATTTGCTTAAAATAGAGTTCTACTTATTTGTGATCCCTTGATCCTTTGTTAGATTGGCTGCATCAACTGAAAATTGTTAGACAATAATATTACTTTCTGTACATTCACTATCATTTCGTCCCTTATTAAAATTATAAAACCAACAACGCGTGGTTAATCCAGATAGAACAAATAGTTTCCACACAGAAAAATTAAAAGCTCGCTTGAACAGCCTTTAGAAGTTTCCATCCACTCCAGACTCTCTGGACACGCTGTATAATATTACTAATACTAATGTGCGCGCAAACGCGTGACAAATTATCTGCTTATCTGTGTCTCTAATCGAAACAACTATCGTTTGTAACTATTATGTTTCACCGTCAGAACAGTTTTCCCTCGCGGCAAATTTTCTCACCCATAAACCATGACTCCAACCACTATTTGTTCCGCGTTGTGTATGTGTTTATATAATGGTTATTATTGTGTTCTGTCCTCTACATCCACGGAAAGATCGATAACATCGTTTGTAAATAATGTATAGGGGACGTTAAGAATATGTAATGTACACTCAGTCTACCCTGATAGATAGCAGTCTCTCCTTGAAGCGTTACATTATGCCACTATCTTAAAAGCTAAGCAAATTACGACCTTCAAAATATAACTCTCATCTACGAAATAAAGTTTGTGCTAAAAATACCAGAGCTAAAAAAATATATTTTTAATGAAGTTCATACAATTTATATTCAACACATCAATGAATATTTACAAGCAGTTTTAATTATCTGACTTACTAAATTTACACCTGACATTAAAGAAATGACGAAATATATGAAAAAATTACATTCATCTCATTAAGTTCTCTTTTATTGGAGAACCACTTGTTTGTTAAGATATAGGCTTCCTTTTTATGTACTTTATATAGAAAAAATATATATAGTAAATTGGGTCTTCGAAAGAATCGTTTTATATTCGGCTGCACATTTTTATATTTATTATTATTATTATTATTATTATTATTATTATTATTATTAGCACCGCGTCTTACTACCCGTTCGTGTTGTACTCACTTACGCTAATGTGTAATGGTAGGGTGATTGTGAGATGAGATGGAGGACCTACAGTTTAACGTGGAATCCGAACCACGGTGGAGGCCTGGCATTCCCCACATTCACAAGATGTCTTGTCAGAGGTGAAGGAAGGGTTTGGTAATCAGATAAATCTGTGCCGGGACTGAGGATTGAACCCCGGCCGCCCGCATAGAAGTCTGACACCCTACCCCTAGACCGCCAGGTCACCCTATTTTTATATTTAAGTCCCCAATGTGGGCCATAACTGGGCTACGCCGTAACCCATAAGGTAAGCTTGTTACCTTTTCGGGTAAATGTAGTGTACACTACATATGATTATCATACTCAGAGGACTTCGGTCCAATAGCCTAGCTCGGTTGGTTGTGCATCTGGTTATTGAGCTAAGGGGTCCGGCTCGAGTCCTAGCTTGGTTGAAATATTGTTTATGGTTGAAATTGGGGAATACACTTTCACATTGATGAATTAGCGGTCAGTGGACTGGGTGTTGTGTATATACTGGAATTAAGTAAGTTTGTAAGTCATGTGCTTATGTAATCAGTTGGTATAGAAAGTGCACGTTAAATCATATTAAAAATAACTTATTTTGACATGGCATGATGGCGCACAAGTTCGAGAACAGCCAGGTTCGTCAAGGGTTAAATTTTCCTATTTGGTTTTATAGTATATTTTACCCATCCTCTCCGCAAATGTAGGTGAATTTCTTCCAAGTTATCCTCTTTATTGCAAAACCTCAAATCGGATGCACTGCCAATGAAAATAAATAAATCTTGGGACTCATTCAAAATAATAAGATCTTAGAAAATACAAAATACTGTTCGATTATAAAAAAAAAATGCCTTGGCACGCGCGTGGTTAAGGCGTCATTGTCTTCTTGTTTGGTTGACCTGGTGATGGAAAGGTCGTGATCTTGTATCCATTCCGGATGTATTTATGTGCTAATTTTATGAATGACTTACGATCCCCCCCTCCCCCACACTAAAATGCGGGTGGAGATGATTGGCTCTAAGTCACTGGTTCTTAACCGACGGTCCCCGGAATACTTTTGTTCCGGTTACAAGTGTTCCGCCGGTGAAAGATGACACAGACAACAGTGCTGAGTGATATTGGCTATTTTGATTCTAACAACTACTGAAGACTTCTACGCGCGTTCACTTATAAACCAATTGAATATCATATTATTTAAATTGAAAAATGACACCTAGACACGGGTGTTCCGCAAATTGTTCTTATAATAATCAAAATTGTTCCTTTATTTCCAAAAGGTTAAGTAAGAACCACTGCTATAAGGCCTACTGTCGTATTTTGGGTGGATAATATGTGGATAGATGGTAAAAATTTTAACGTGGAGGATTCTTGCTATTGATAACCATTATTACTTTTAGAACGTGATGATGTTATGGTGCTGGCCGTTCGGCTGTTGCCCGACTCAAAATATCCACCTTGACAGTTATACCAAGCTAGGTCATCTGCGACAGGGCTGATTTCCTGTTTGAGTACCGAGTCATAGTCATGACTCTTAACCTCGCGAATGAACTTGTTTTACCAGATGAAATGAAACCGATGAAATGAGAGTGTAGAATGCTACACTTGTATGATTGTGTCTCCCGACTCAGGATGTCCACCTTGACAGAAACGTCAAGCTTGGTCACCTGCGAAAGGGACGATGGTGCTGGCCATCAGTCACAAGACCTTATATATAGCATGCCAGCACTGAAATTTGTACAGTTATATGAACATATATATAACAATTACATAGAAACAATAATTATAGTTAAACATACATTTTAATTAGTAAATGGGGACACTAATTGATACAGGGACTAAAATCAATAAGCATAGAATTTATATAACTTATATGTAAACCACCCGCCTCGGTGGCGTAGTTGGCTAACGCGCTTGTGTTGAGCTCAACTGCTGAGGACGAGGAGGTCGAGGTTCGAATCTCAGTCGGTTGAACTGAGGGTGGTTTTTCCTAAATGGTTTTCCACTCTTCCTCCACGCAAATGCGAGTTCACTTCCTCTAATTCAACCTTCCCAATTCTTAATCCATTAGAGTAATTAGTACTTAAAACGTATAACCCGAATGGGTAGTAAGACGCGGTGCTAAATATTATTATTATATATGTAAACCATAAATATAACAAATATTTTGATGTAAAACAAAGTTCTTAATGGTAAGCGTGTTCCTTAAATCTATCTCTGAGCTCAACTCTTCTTTTATGATAAGTGTCAAATTTGGTGAATCTAGAATTTGCATTATGAATACAACGGCCCAGTTGGTTGAGCTTCTAAAAGTTACTGATAAAAAAACAAGTTTATGCTTAAAGATGAAACCTACATTTTAAATTAACCAAATTACAATAAATGTTGCCTAAACGGGAGTCGCAATCAAGTCTGCGTAGGAAGAGAGTTTGTAACGGTTTCTAATTATTTCACTATCGTAATTAATATATCCGGTTAGGAAAGAAGTTTTCATAGCAAACAAACCAATTTTCGTTGAACGTTTTCCAATTTGAGGTAATGGAATTCCAAGACACATTATCAAGTGTTTATATATATATATATATATATAAAAGCATAGTACAGGCTTAAAATAGGCACCTTTAACTAGGAGTTAATAAAATTAATAAGTCCAAGTAATTTTAATAAATGAGAATTTATGTGAACAGCTTGATAGTGAGAGTAGAGATACATAAATAATATAAAGGGAGCGAATTATTATAAATTTTACCCATATACAATTGAAATATATCGGGCTAGTTTTCTTAGTAAAATATATGGATTTTAATTTGAATTTATTAATAGATATCCCATTTTTAATAAATCATTATATAAAAAAATTATGTACTTTTGCAAATTTATACAGAGTGATCCAAAAGTCACGCAACCCTGTTTTTCCAAGGATATTTCTCTCAGAAGGACATGGAAAATGAACATACAGTTTATATATATGTGGCCACACTCTAATGTTGGCCGGGTGTTATGCAGGCCGTGTGACCTTGAGACGTATACTAGGCTTAGACAGTTGAGTTACAGCATTTGAAAGAGTAAGATGAGTTTTTCACGGGCAGAGCGAGTATTCATTTTGGAACATTATTTAAAGGCCAATTCGTACATGAAATGTCAACAATCGTTTGAGTGAAGTTCTCCAGAATCACATGTGCTGAATATATTAACAATATGGCGAATTGTACACAGTTTTCGTGAGACAGGCAGCGTGAGTGACAAGAAGAGTTCTGGACGGCCTTCAAGTCTGATTGGTCGAAATTTGAATGAGGTTAGGCAGTGGTTAGAACGGTCATCGAGGAAGTCCCTAGGAAGATTATCACAGCAGACTGGGTTGAGCTGTGGAACAACTCAGAGGTGTACGAGGCTGTTGAAACTTGTGTCTTACCAAATGCACACAATTCAAGAACTCAAGGAACCAGACAAAGAGGAAAGATTGCGATACTATAATTGATTCCGAGAACTTGTGACCATGACAATATTGGCTGAGTTTTTTGTTCGTGTGTACTTTCTAAGGGTTTGTGGCCACCTCGTTCCCTAGATCTAACACCACCTGATTTTTTCTGAGGGAAACTTAAGACAGAAAGTGTATGCAAACAACCCTCGAACCTTGGATGAACTGCAAACCAACATTGAGAGTTGCATTGCAACCATACACCGGTCAATGATTCTTCATATGTCTAGAAATATGGTTAAACAGGTGAACTTTTCTCACAGAGAAGGAGGATCACACTTTCTACACCTTATGGTTTATTGTTTGGTTTATTTACATGGTTTACATTAGATGTATATATTATAGGGCACAAAACATAAGTTTTTTTCTCTAGGTTGCGCGAATTTTGGATCATCCTGTATAATCTGCAAATTATTAAATATTTTTAAATAGCTTTACATCATCCACAAAGAGTAAATAACTAAATGAGTTGAATTATTTACCATTGTCTTCAAAACACATATTTAAAAGCTGTCTATCTAAATTGGAACCCAAGGGTTAGCCCCAGGGGGCTAGAAAGTGTTTGATGTTATAAATATATTTAATAGAAAATTATTTACAATTCAAATAGCTGTTAAACCAATTTATATAATATCTAGATAGGCCAAAATTACAAAGTTTTGAGAATAATACTATGCCTACATAATTCAAAAGCCTTACTTTGGTCAAAATAAATTTTATCAGCCTTATCTTGAGTAGAGACTTGATGGGCAATATGCCCCTGAAACTCTACTAAGATCGTGACAGTAGATTTAATATTTACCAAACCATGTTGATTTTCAGATAGTTTATTTTCCGAATATATGCTCAGGTATTATTTTCTCAAATACTTTAGGGAAAGTATTTAAGATAAAATATATCCCTAATTACAAATATTTGTTTTTAAACTTTTTGTTTTAGTAAATAGGTATGACAACAGATGGTTTCTATGCTAGGGGAAAAGTTTCATTTGACAGGCTAAGGCTAAAAATGTAATCCAGAAAATGGACTAAGAAAGTTGGCAATGCCATAACAATAAAGCTTGGAATTTTATCTGCATCGATACGTCTAGATGATTTTTTTTTTATTATGAAAACAATAAATTTTGAGATGTAATGTATCAAGTTTGCAAGTCTTGACTAATTTAATTAAGAACAACGCGTGACAGTTATCACAGAATTATACAGTGAATGGAAATAGGTAACCAACTTATTCACTGTCACTTTGAGGGTATGTGATATTTCCATTAATTTTTAAAATTGATGGGGCGACTATTCACTCCATTATTGTAGTTTCCTATATAATGGATTAAATCGGCATGCTATTACAGTCGTTAATTACGGTTATAGCCTTGTATAAATATTATATTCTTTAAATCGAAAAATGACACCTGGAAGCTGTCTGTGTTATCTGATAGCTCGTAATCTTAATTATTATTATTATCGCGTCTTACTACCCATTCGGGTTATACGCACTTACGCTAATGTGTAATGAATGGTAGGGTGATTGTGAGATGAAATGGAGGACCTACAGTTTAACGTGTAATACGAACCACGGTGGAGGCCTGGCATTCCTCACATGTAATCTTAATTGATCGCCTATATGTAACTGACGATTTCTGCACATACAGTACATAACGGACCTGCCTTAAAATATGAGTGAAGAGTGGCCCAGGGAATGGGACGACTCCTACACTTTTTTTATGTTGAAATATATCATCCCACTCTTTGATCTAATAAAATATTTTCATTATTAAATATTTTCTAATGAAACATATTTCTTAAACATTTTTTAAAATTGAACGAATATTTTAATATTATATTACTCCTGGATAAAAATATGCCATACATTTCTTTTAGGTAAATTGGCTTTATTTTATTATAAATAACAAAAATGTATAAAAATATTAACGTTAAAACTGTCCTTTGAGAAGTGGTCATCCCGTGACAACCCTTCCATATCTAAAAGTTTCGACGAATTTACCAAACATTGGTGTACATTTCTAGTTGTTTAATCATTATTCCAGTTCTTGAACGTTGAAAGCAGCTCTAATATAAGCATACGCCAATTAGTGTAGTATGTATATGTAGCTTATGACGAATGGGTATTTATTGGATCACATCACAAGCACATAAAAGAAATACATATACAATAATCTAATTGCAGCTTATTTTGGTCCTACTGTAATTTTACTTTACACGTTTAACATGCATCAAAGTAATTTTATATTAAATATTAAAATACAATCTACAGTGAGTCTTACACCCTAATCCATGCTATCCCCAATGTGGATTATAGCTATGTTCCATTTTGTTTATATTAGGTTATATTCAATAAAAACAACCAGAGCCGTTTTTGAATTATTCATTTATTTATTGCACTAAACAGGGAACGCTTGGATATTTATTTGCATGAGCTCATGTTAAAAATAACCCAAGAGATTGTTTAATTATTAAAACCAGCAAACTTTAAGAAAATCATTAATTTGATTTATGCACAGGAACATTAAGGAACTAAAATAATATAGATTCTATCTTATTTTTATTTTTGGTAAACATGGCACTATGAACTAATACTTCTAATACTTTGTAACTAATCCTTTATAAATTAATGAAGTTTGATAAAACAAATAGTTAGCAACCTTCTTTCAAACAAATTGATTTATGTTTTTTTTTTTTTTTTGCGTTAGACAAAGTACCCATCATTTTCAATAGTTTAAATTTATATTCCTAACATACGGAGATGTATAGAAAACTTTTTAAGATGTAATGAAATGGAAAACCTGTTAATGTTAATAATTGTGCAGGTTTTCTTATAAACACTTAATTTTTGACATAAATAAAAAATAAGACTTTAGTATAAACATTTATTAACAATTTTTTATATATAATATTTTCAATAGCTCTTGAATACAAGTCATGAAAATGTCAGCATATTTTAGAGACTTTTGGATGAAAATAAAAAGTCATTATTAAATTCCATAATACCATAACAAAAGACTATTAAGGTTAATATTTGTATAAAATCAAGATAAATGTTTCTAGTGAGGAAATATGTGTTTATTTCAAAGCAAATTTTTAAAATTAAAACTTAAATAATACTGATCTTAGCTTGCGTTAACTTTCATAACACTTAAAAAAACTTGAGAAAAGAGGTATAGAAGAACTTATGTAGGCATATTGTAAGAGAAAATGCCAAGCCATTTTTTTAAGTATAGGTTATACATAAAAATAATATTTTGTTAAACTTATCAAGACTCAAGACATCGAATATATTGAAAGGTAAACCATAAATATCTCTAAAAATGCCTGGAATATAGTGAATGTCTCAACTTATATATATTATTGTGATATCACATGTAAAAAGTTATTGTCACGTGAGTGAGGAGTTTGAAAAATAAAAGTGTTTTAACGCACTATAAAAAGTGTCGTTTGTTTTCAGGTTTTTACTAAGACATTTAGGTTCTTATTTGTGTATGAGATTTCACGGGAAAATTTTCTTTATTAATTTTATTTTAACACTCATTCTTTTTTTTACCTAAATTGTCACCAGAGGAACATTACTTTAAATTTATTTTGAATATCATAGAGCCTTTTATTTCCTTTACTGTTTATAGCGCCATGCTTTAATGTCTAAAGGACTCTTTTTTTCTCGTATAAATTAAAAAGTAATTTCTTCTAACGTTAAAAATACCTAATGATACTCATCAATGTTTAACGAACTAGAGCTCCTGAAAATTTAGAGTAAATGGCTTGATAGGCTTTTAAATTAATTCATTACATACCAAAAAATAACACATTTTTTATTCGACTCTGTTGAAGTGTACAAAGTGTGTTTCCTAGAACGCCGTGATAGAGTAGGTTGGCAATTCAGCGCACTTTCACACAATGGTGGTTACATAACCTCTCAGGAGTATATCACAGTAGAAAGGTCAAGTCTATCTGTTTACGTTTACACTGTGCTCGGATAGAATATAAACCTCATTATGATAAGTTTTTCCTCGTTTTTCTACCCGTCCAGGCTATCCTCGTTTAATTAAACTAATTATATAGAGATACGTAAGAAAAATTTAGAATAAATGTTACCGCATTGGCGTAAAGAGTCATTTAGTAAGAAAACACCCGTTCGGGATTTGAACCTTAGGGAGCCAGACTATATTAATTTGACGATTAATCCACGTGACTCCTGATGTTGAGTTTCTTTTTGTTATTTTAATTTTCCATCCACGAGAGCCTAACATGAGTACTGTCATTAGCGCCTGAGATCAAACTTTACTTGCCATTGTACCACGAAAAAGTTAAATTTATACCCTGACGAGGTTTGAACCGTTTTATTTGATGTACGATGTCTCCACAATATTGACTATAGTTTATTCCCAAAACCAAGATATTTATTTATTTTTAGTTTTTTAACTTAGTTCCAAAATTATATTAATGGCATAAAACTACCAAAAGTTGTAGGAAGAATTGTAATAAAACTGCGCACATATTTATCTGAATCAAAAATGGAAAACCTACACAGTGAAAAAAAAAGTAGGGGGTAGGGGGTTAATTCACTGGAGTATGAACCCCAACCTCGCGGTGATCGAAATCATGCACACTGTCCGAGCAATCTATCTATATTTACCGAACGTTGCCGAAAATTACCGTGCCTAACCTAACTTACCTTACTAACGTTATCTTTATAGTAGAAATATGTATCTTCTAGCGTTCTAATAACATCTAATTCATTGGGCTCTAATTAAAAATTAAATAATTCAAAGCGGTGGCCGTGTGTCTTAAGGCGTTGGTTTAAGGGTTCACGCCACTGAAGGTGATCCATTCTTTGAGCGCATCACTCTTTTGTCATATGACTTAAAGAGGAACTGCAAGGCTAAGTTGCAGCCAACGTATCGATGGCCTCCATGTTTGACGCTGATTGCTAGTATACGGTTAGTCCCTGTACTAATGTACTAATCTCAGGCCTTCCCCCGGAGTAACACGGCACCGGTTTGGCTGACCTTTTGTTTAATGTGTAATTCATGAAATCAGATAGTTAGTTATCTGCTTCTGCCGCGGGCTTCTCACTGTCTGGTACTTCACAGGGTCGTAATTCTGATCAGAGGTGGAAAAGGGTGAGTCGGTCCAGTGCCCATCCCTGTATGTAAGGCTGGCTGTTTATCATCCAAATAGCCACTCTGAGCAGCCGGTGAGAATCCAAGTAAATTATGAGAAACTGAGGTAGAACGATTACGTTAATTTCAACATAACAGCTAGGGGCATCAAGGGAGAGAAATTTCGGAACGCTTCAAAATTATTTTAAAATTCTAGAAAAGCTTATACTTAAGGTAGGGAACGTGAGAAAAGGCCTGTGATTGTGCAATTGTTAAGGATTTTTTTGCCAAAATAAATAAACTATTGCTTGATTACAAACACAGATTTTAATTTTCTTCACATGTTGAATATCTCTCATGAGCATGGTGGCATTATCTAACACACCTTTTAAATGAAGAGAAAAAGTGGTCATTAAATTCCAGGACACCCTTCCTTGACATATATTGAAGGACTGTTGAGGTCACCGTGGGAGGAAAATTAAACTATATGTTTGTAGTGATCTATCTGACAAGACATCTTGTGAATGTGAGGAATTCCAGGTCTCCACCATGGTTCGGATTCCACGTTAAACTGTAGGTCCTTCATTTCATGTCACAATCACCCTACCATTACACATTAGCATAAGTGCGTATAACCCGAACGGGTAATAAGACGCGGTGCTAATAATAATAATGTATTGATCTATTTTGACAAAAAAAAAAGTTTTGACACAAAAACTTTAAAAAAAATTGAGCTTTTCTTGCATTTCCTACATTCACACCTTAAGTAGACATTAATTCTAGAAAACATAATATACGTATTTTTTAAAACAAATTGATAATAAAATATACATTTAAAACGCTTTTAAACAAATTGATAATAAAATATACATTTAAAACGTTTTTAAACAAATTTATAATAAAATATACACTTAAAATGCTTTTAAACAAATTGATAATAAAATATACATTTATTACGCTTTTAAACAAAATTATAATAAAATATACATTTAAAACAAAACGTGTAGCTGACCGAGAAGATTGGCACTCACTTTAATACACACTTGGTTTAATGTGATAATTTATCACTGCTTTCAAATTCAGTTATCATAATATTTATCTATGAGCATACATATGCATTTGTTTTTTACCACCTTCAGCTGAAAATGATGACTCACAGGTTGGAATAGCAGAACATCATTTTTATTAGGAACGTCACATGATCCAGAACTGGATAATTTTCCTTCAAGACAAGAAGCCTTACATACTATAAATTTGAGGTAACTCTCTTCAAGGACAAGTGTTTTCGGTAAGTGCAAAATTATTTTATCATCCAAGCTACCGAAAATGCCACCGTGAGCTGTTAGTATCTCGTGATAGACAGTTTGTCAACCCGTGGTTTAGATAATTCGGCCACTGAAGCAAGTAAATAAGTATTAACGTTTGGTCTACATCTATAATTCATTGTTAAAGGTTGGCGTACAAGCTCTCTACTTTAAATTCAGGCTATAAACGTGATGTCACAATCCGTTGCGCCGTTGGGATTTTGGCAGGGGTTAAATTATTTAACTCACCTAGCCAGCCTGTACCAAACTATTGATTAGTGAAAGTTTAGATAGGGTTTACTTTACCACGTGCGGTTAATATTATGTTTTCTTTCGTCATCACTTGCACCCACACCTCGGTACCCATCCTGTGGGTGCCGTACACAAATCAATGTCATATTCGTATTTTGCGACCTGAACTTCACCTCCACTCCCTCCGCACCCCTCCCCAGATATAACATTTCATCCAGACCAGTGGAAATATGATTTCCCGCCTCTTTCTGCCCCTTTCAACCTCTAGGGGGTGAAATTTTAAAACCCCTTGAAAACGTAGCAACAGAGTCTAGAAAGGAACCATCATTTTGAATTTCAAAGCTCTATGTTCACTTGTTCAAAAATATACATAATTGAGTTTTGAAAACCGTCAACACTCAAGTTTCACCCCTGAATTTTTGAAAACCAAGTCTCATATCTTGCTTAGGACTTAAAAGAAACATAGCCTACACGCAATCCAAGACCAGGGGTTGGGGAAATACAGTGATTAGTGAGTCATTGGCTTGGTTTGATTGGGGCTATCGCCACTATTTCAAATTAAAATAATCAAATGTTCAAGTGAGTAAGTCTATGAGGGCGACTAGAATATGTCATTTGTGAAAATATACGATGGTATTAAATGTAAAATTGGAATGTTTTTTTGTGTGTTATTTATAAACATTTCTTGTAAAAGCACTTGTTAAGTGACTACTGACTGTTACTAGCTTTGTAATATACATTAGTAGCGGGTGTAGGATCATTTGACAAACCTCAAGATTCCAATACTCTTGATTCAAGATTTGTTAACAAACTGTATCTATAGCTAAACGTTATAATGTACAACGACATAATGATACCAAACAAAAATCATTTGGGGAATAATTCGCAGTAGGTAGCAATCTTCGCAAATCAAAAATTAAGAGCTTATGCACAAATTACACAACATCAACCCAAATTATAACTCATTCATCGACCATGATTTAGTAAATGGTTTATTTGAGAGTAAAAAAGAATGCTAATGAGTCTCTTCGACGTATTGCGCTCTCTACGTCTTCCGACACAAGTTTTGGCAGAGAGAATTCATACTAATTTAAAATGCGTTTTAGCGGCCAGGGAGTTTTATGCTTTGGCAGTGGATGAATCGTTCGACATCAAGGATTGGAGCACAGCTGATTGTTTGTATGCGCTACACGGACAAAACCAGCGAACAATTGGTTTAAGAACTATTGACTATTTTGCCATTGGAAGGACACACTGGAGGATAGGATATGTACAGGGCTGTAATGGAGTATTTTGAAAAAGATGGGCTGGACATGAAATCACATAAATTGGTAACAATGATAGTTGGAAGAAGGAAAGGCTTAGTTCGTCAACCGAGTAATGACCCCAAATGAAATGACACTTTGATATCCTACCACTGCATCATCCATCAAAGTGTGTTGTGCTGTAAATTGAATCCCAATATCGAGAGTACAATGTACCAAGTGATCGAAATAGTGAACTTAGCCCGTGCCTAATCATCATTTCAGCACCGTAACTTCAAATTATTTCATGATGAAATTAATGCTTAGTATGACAATTGACTTCACAGGTATGTAAGGTGAATGAGAAAAGGTTGTGTACTACAAAGATTGTTTACATTATTAAGAGAGACATAATTATTTCTCTCCAACAGTGCTCAATCTTCCATTAAGGATTATATAGGCTTCCTTGACATAAAAGAAAATGTGGTGACCATCACGTTTTCGACGGACATTTATAAACACATCAATGACTTGAACTTCAAACTACAAAGCGAAGGAAAGCTTGCATGTGAACCACTGTCAGAAGTTAGAAGTTTTCCTCCTGTTCGATGACGTTTACAATGAACGTTGGCACTTTCCTAGCCTAAATGCAGTCTGTAGTATCAATGAGGGTATTGACGTCAACCAGTTCACCGATTTCATGCGAGAGCTTGTACCCGAATTTGAAGCAAGATTTATTGACTTCAAAAAATTGCGAACGTTGTGCAGATTTTAAATAACATTTCTCTGTAGCCTAATGGTAAATGGAGCAGTGAAGCAGCATATGTTTACAACTGTAATAAAGCTGCCCTGCAGATGGAAATGATTGAGTTCTAGAAATACTCGTTTCAAAGGAGAAAATATACTCAAGTACAAGATACTCTTAAATGCAAACAATTATAGATTAAATATGCATACAATAGTAAATAACCAGAATTAAAAATCTTGGCCATAAAACCGTGTACAATTTTTGTCTCAACATATGTGCGTGAAGGAGCATTCTAGAATATGAACTTCATAAAGAATAAGTTCAGATCACGACGTAAAGATGTTCCCCTCCAATACCAAATAAGAATTAGTTTCACCAACTTCACTACAAATTTCAGGCACGTCATTTAAAATAAAATTATGTCATTTTTCAGATTGCACATAACATATATACATTTTGTCAATATTGTATTATGCTTTGATTTGTAATCTATGTTTTTTTTCATATTACTTGTAAATTGGCAAAGCAGGATGAAAAGGTTTATTTAAGTAACTTTTTTTTGCGTTACGTTTTAGCATTAACCTAAGCGTTTAGGATTTTACCTTGTGATACTGTTAAAGATTGCCGTACTGTGGTGGCCTGACAAGTTTTTAAAACGGACCTCCATCAAAAATAATTGGGGGCCCCTGTCATATCACATGAAGATGCGTGTCCAGAAATGTCTTCAAGTTCATGGGGGGCATTTCCGACAGTTGTTACTGGAAGAGGGTGACCTGGTGGTCTAGGGGTAAGGTGTCAGACTTTTGTGCTGGCCGCCGGGGTTCAATCCTCGGTCCCGGCACAGATTTATCTGATTACCAAACTCTTCCTTCACCTCTGACAAGACACCTTGTGAATGTGGGGAATACCAGGCCTCCACCGTGGTTAGGATTCCACGTTAAACTGTAGGTCCTCCATTTCATCTCACAATCACCCTACCATTACACATTAGCGTAAGTGCGTATAACCGGAACGGGTAGTAAGACGCGGTGCTAATAATAATAATAATAATAATAATAATATTGGAAGAGCTGCAACGAGGTTCGTGATACTTAATTGCACAGTAACTTTTCGAACAACCTGTATGATACCTAACATTAACATCTTAGCTGCATAATAGGATTAAACTATATACAAAACATTAAATATCTTCGTCATCACCATCCGAAATCAAACCGGAATTCTCCTTATCTCGTGATACCTCTTCAACCATTTAACCATCGCGATGGTGTGGTTTATGAAAATGTGTGGTGAGCGTTAAATAGTTTGTAAATAGTAACAATAATAATAATAATAGCTACGGTTCTATTTGCGTAGCTATATCTGACTTAGAAAAGTTACTATATTGACTTGCACGTAGTCATGTTAGCAACCACTGTCACTTTATATATATATATATATATGTTATCAATACATATAAAATAACACTAAAAATTATATAATAAAATGTTACAACTCCTACCCACAAAAAAAGTTTTTGTTCCCCCTACCGCCCTTAAAGATTCTTTCTAGGGTCTAGACAGATTTTCATTATACTTCTCTTATCATTCCTTGCAACACTGAAGCGTATCAAACAGAATATATGATATAAATGTGTGGTTCGGAGAAAGGAATGGGGTCTTTATTTATATGGTCCAATATATGTCATATTGGTGTTTAATGAATCATGAAAACTTTACAATAAGATACCTTATCTCACGGTGGCTGTTAATGCATTCTAGCCTACAGATATAAATTATGAGCCAAAAACCTCTGGTGTGTTTAAAAAATCTATTTGACAATAAAGGTGTTTTTTTTCATTTTTATTTTGACATGGTCTTAATGTAAAACTCATCTAGTCTCTCTTTCTAGTTACGTGAGGTTGGGTTTGGAATCCCGACTGAGGACTGAGGCGGTTTTTTTCCTACATTTGTTTACCACTCGATATTATTATATTTAACAATCACTTAATTTTAACTATTCGCCCAATCACCCTCACATTGTGGTAACATATATGATTAATTTGTTTAAGGGTTGCTAATTTCTTTATTTTTATGATTACAGACAATACGCTCATTTACTTTTAAGTTGGTGACCTGGCGGTCTAGGGGTAAGGTGTCAGACTTCTATGCTGGCGGCCGGGGTTCAATCCTCGGTCCCGGCAAAGATTTATCTGATTCCCAAACCCTTCCTTCACCTCTGACAAGACGTCTTGTGAATGTGGGGAATGCCAGGCCTCCACCGTGGTTCGGATTCCACGTTAAACTGTAGGTCCTTCATTTCATCTCACAATCACCCTACCATTACACATTAGCGTAAGTGCGTACAGCCCGAACGGGTAGTAAGACGCGGTGCTAATAATAATGATAGTAATATACTTTAGGTTCATATTATTTGTTATTAAAACAATATATTATTGTACACATTTACGCGAAGAAGCAGCGACAGGCCTAGGGCCAGTGGGGCTACAACATCCCGACTGTCTTATTTTTCAATCAACTCCCGAGTGTATAAACTCGACCAAAATATTCTAACCGCACACACCCACTTCCTCTCCACCCCCTTTGCATTTACAATGGAGAACCAATGGTAATATCAAGCTTCTACCAGGCAGGGGGTGGCGTACACTCTGTTTGCCTAAAATAGCTTACTCTTACATATAATTGGCTAATTTCACTTTGTATTTAATGTTATTATTATTATTAGCACCGCGTCTTACTACCCGTTCGGGTTATACGCACTTACGCTAATGTGTAATGGTAGGGTGATTGTGAGATGAAATGAAGGACCTACAGTTTAACGTGGAATCCGAACCTCGGTGGAGGCCTGGCATTCCTCACATTCACAAGATGTCTTGTCAGAGGTGAAGGAAGGGTTTGGTAATCAGATAAATCTTTGCCGGGACCGAGGATTGAACCCCGGCCGCCAGCACAGAAGTCTGACACCTTACCCCTAGACCGGCAGGTCACCTGTATTTAATGGCTTACTAAATTGATGTTTCACCCTCTCCCTCTAGTCAAAAACGAGTACACTTCCTCTAGATTCTACTTTCCTCGTCCCTAACCCATTAGTGTAGTTTGTGATCTTACAACTTGGAGTTTGATTACTTATTATTAACTATGCCCTACCTCCTATTCGCGGGTTCCCTTTGTAACATTAAGTTATGGGAGTGTGAGTGATCAATGATCACCTATAAACGATCAATTATCTGTCTATTTACACTATTACTCATATGAATAAATGATTAATGCAACCCGATATATCACGTGACGAAGCCCCCACCTTAACAGGGATTTATTTAAATGAAAACACTTAAATCATAATGAGATGTCTGGCTCGGGTTCTACTTACATTACTAATTACATTAATATATTCTTGACGGACTTTTGACACGTCCGGTCCGCTTGGACACTAGCTTCCGCTCATTAAACCGTTCGGGTTACACGCAGATAATTCTTGCCTTCTCGAATTTTCTACAACGATCGTATCATTTCCCCGTTTTACACGTGTTTTTTTCAAAAAAAAACTTCAGCCTGTCTGGGCAAGAAAAGGATGGAAGTGGTGATGAAATACCTTGCAATCCTACAGCCAAAGTGAATATAAATTATTATTTAATATTGAATACAACCCACTTAGGTTGCTGCATGGTCTAATGCGCTACTCCCATAGTAGACTATATTGCCGATGACGGGGATTTCGAGGTTTGAATCTCAGTCGGGTGTACTGAGGGTGGTTTTTCCAAAATGGTTTTTCAATATCCCTCCACGCAAATTTGGGTACACGTATTATAAATATAAGCTCCACATTCCCTAAAACCACTATCTTAATTAATACATAAGCTCATACTACCAAACGGGTAGTAGGACGCGATGTTAAAAATAAATAAAGAAAAAACCCATTTGGAGTGTAATTCTTGGGAATTTGATATAATTGAGGAAAGGTCTGTGTACCATATCTGTACTACTTCTCCGACATGGATCAGTTACCAAAAATGGTTGAATTTTCGAACCCATTATGTGCGGTGTTTGGCGGCACATAGGCCTACGTAAGTTTAGCCTATACATGTTTTCTCGCACGGGATGAAACCAAACAACCGAGAGATTTCGACTTACGGACACATTTGTCAACAATTATAAAAATGATTTTGGCGTATTTAAAGCCCTGCATTATTAGCACCATTGTTGGTAATAAAAGGTTTCGCCATTTTGGAAAGAAAAATATGGGGTTCTAATTTTGTATATAGTGCCTAATTTTTTCCTTTTTTAGTAATAAGATAAAGTTGGAAACATTTTTATTGATTATTATAATAATACAGATTTTTTCTTTTGAAATGTGACCTCTCTCAGTATTTTTAACGTTCATTCCAACTCTTATGATAAAACGAGCTTTGACACGTCTGTTCTAGATTATTATAATGATGGTTGGCAAATTTCCAAAATAAGAAGTTTCAATAATTATGAGACTGCCCTCATAAAGTGTTATTTATTTGAATCTTTTGACAGTTAAATGGGGGAGATGAATTATCGGGAAAGGATTTCCAATAAAGTCTACAAACCCCTAGCTGACTATGTAAGGATAATCACATTCCGATTCAAACATTATTTTATGGTAGTTTGGTCTCTCTCTCCGAAGAAAGATTTACGTCACAATTATGCCCCTTGTTTCGATCTTCTATGGCGATCCTAAAATAAAAAATTGTATTGCATTAAAGCTGCCAACATAACACGTTATTTTTTATCCATCCTTTTATAGCTACTGGTTTTTACTACTTAATTAATTCCGGAATTATTAACGAAGGTCACGTTATTTAAGCCATAAAGTTTGCAATATATTGAATTTTGGGTGATGTAATGTTTAAGGCTCTTATCTCTGATAAGTGCACCGAGTTCTTATATTAACATTTTAATGTTTGGTGTATTTTTACCAATCCTCTCTCCTAACGCATTTCGGTGCATTTCTAAAATTCACACTTATCCGCTTGTTACCTTAGGTTAAGTTGCGTGTAATGTGCAATAAGACTCGAAGCACTAAAAAAAAAGTTATTTCTGAAGGTCAAATTCGATTAAATAAATAATACGTGTAGCCCACACCTGTGACCATATGGGCAAATTTGTCACGGTCTTTTCTAGCTTACACACAAGGTGACCTGGCGGTCTAGGAGTAGGGTGTCAGACTTCTGTGCCGGCGGCCGGGGTTCAATCCTCGGTCGCGGCAAAGATTTATCTGATTACCAAACCCTTCCTTCACCTCTGACAAGACATCTTGTGAATGTGAGGAATGCTAGGTCTCCACCGTGGTTCGGATTCCACGTTAAACTGTAGGTCCTTCATTTCATCTCACAATCACCCTACCATTACACATGAGCTTAAGTGCGTATAACCTGAACGGGTAGTAAGACACGGTGCTAATAATAATAATTCTTCTAGCTTACAGGAGAAGGTAAGGCCAGGGCCGGGTGTATATAGGCGTATCTCCCTAAACTGTTCCCCACTCTCCCTCCACTTAAAAATGGGTAAACATTTATCTAAACTCTATTTTCCACATCCCTATCCTATTAGATTAAATATGACGCGGTGCACATTTTAAAAAAACGTGTACATGTCAGAATAAATTACATTTCTTCCGATTTCTATCAATGACGCACAAGTGGTATCTCGTAGTTGCCTAAATACCTACGTGAGCCGGAGAAATGAGGGACGTAAAACGCACGGTTTATCATAGATACTGATGCTATTTTTCCACTTCCGTGCACTAATGGCGTGGCCATAATGTTAACAGCACTTGGCGGCACCTGCGCGAAACGCTCCGATAACTCGAGCACGCAAAAATGTTTGCCAATCTCCAAACTGTGAACGACATTCTATTCTAGTAGCTACCCGCCTCGGTGGCGTAGTTGGCTAACGCGCTTGTCGTGTTGAGCTCGACTGCTGAGGACGGGGAGATCGAGGTTCGAATCTCGGTCGGGTGAACTGAGGGTGGTTTTTCCTAAATGATTTTCCGCTCTCCCTCCACGCAAATGCGGGTCCACTTCCTCTGATTAATTATTATTATTATTAGCACAATTATTATTATTATTAGCACCGCGTCTTACTACCCGTTCGGGCTATACGCACTTACGCTAATGTGTAATGATAGGGTGATTGTGAGATGAAATGAAGGACCTACAGTTTAACGTGGAATCCGAACCACGGTGGAGGCCTGGCATTCCTAACATTCACAAGATGTCTTTTCAGAGGTGAAGGAAGGGTTTAGTAATCAGATAAATCTTTGCCGGGACCGAGGATTGAACCCCGGCCGCCACCATAGAAGTCTGACACCTTTCCTCTGATTAAACCTTCCCAATTCCTAATCCATTAGTGTAATTAGTACTTTAATCCTATAACCCGAATGGGTACTAAGACGCGGTGCTAAATATTATTATTCTAGTAGCTCATGTCGGGCAATGGTAGTTTTCCACGCTAGTAGACTGTGAGTTAAGCCCCGGCTACTTACTCCCGATCAGAAAAGTTGCGTAGTCCGTAATCCATTGTTCGAGAGAGATTGATTTTTAATTAATACACGTTATTGCTCTGGAGTCGGGACACAATGTCCAAATTCAGCCGAAAAAGCTGGATCAACTTTAACTTTCTTAAGGTGGGGATGTATGGTACGTGAGAAAATATAATTTGGTTTGCAGTTTTTATAGTTAAATATAATTTGGTTTGAATAAATAAAACATTGCTTCAACAAGCATAGAGTTTAATTTTCTGCGCATGGTTGTATCAACAGTTGTTGAATATCTGTCATGACTCATGAGTATAGAGGCATTAGATGACAAACTTTTTAAATGGAGAGGAAAAGCTTTAATTGAATTCGTGGACACCCTTGACAGACATTTAGAAACTGTTGAGGACACCCTTGACAGACATCTAGAAACTGTTGAGGTCACCCTTGACAGATATTTAGAAACTGTTGAGGACACCCTCGACAGACATTTAGAAACTGTTGAGGACACCCTCGACATACATTTAGAAACTGTTGAGGTCACCCTTGACAGACATTTAGAAACTGTTGAGGTCACCCTTGACAGATATTTAGAAACTGTTGAGGTCACCCTTGACATATATTTAGAAACTGTTGAGGTCACCCTTGACAGACATTTAGAAACTGTCGAGGACACCCTTGACAGACATTTAGAAACTGTTGAGGACACCCTTGACAGACATTTAGAAACTGTTGAGGACACCCTTGACAGATATTTAGAAACTGTTGAGGACACCCTCGACAGACATTTAGAAACTGTTGAGGTCACCCTCGACAGACATTTAGAAACTGTTGAGGTCACCCTCGACAGACATTTAGAAACTGTTGAGGTCACCCTTGACAGACATTTAGAAACTGTTGAGGACACCCTCGACAGACATTTAGGAACTGTTGAGGACACCCTCGACAGACATTTAGAAACTGTTGAGGTCACCCTCGACAGACATTTAGAAACTGTTGAGGACACCCTCGACAGACATTTAGAAACTGTTGAGGTCACCCTTGACAGACATTTAGAAACTGTTGAGGACATCCTCGACAGACATTTAGAAACTGTTGAGGACACCCTCGACAGACATTTAGAAACTGTTGAGGTCACCCTCGACAGACATTTAGAAACTGTTGAGGACACCCTTGACAGACATTTAGAAACTGTTGAGGTCATCATATAAAGAAAATTAATTTTTCTATGTTTACTGAATCAATATTTGATTTATTTTGAATAAAAAAAGTGTTGCTATAAAAACTGCAAAAGCGCTGGCCTACTCTCGCATCCACTATATCCCAACCTTAAGGATGTTCCTTTCTGTATTTTTGTTAATCAAGTATTTCCACCCATTCGGGATATCAACGTCATATTCACACTAATGGGGTAAGGATGAGAAGGGTATATATGAGATAAAATATAACTGAATTTGCGTGAAGGAAGTGTGAGTAAATATCTTGGATGAAAACAGCGTCATTGGCTGTAGTTTGAACCTAGAACCGTCACCTGCCATAGAGGCCCCGCAGTTGCTCAGACGGGGCCCAGTACCAGGCGTAGTGCACGGACCCCCTCCCCTCTCTTTGTACTACTTCACAATAGTGATGGTGGAACCTTATTTGTCCAGGGGAGCACCTAGCAAAACAAATAAAAAAATTAGGACCGCGTCTTACTACCCGTTCGGGTTATACGCTTTAAGTACTAATTACTCTAATGGATTAGGAATTGGGAAGGTTGAATTAGAGGAAGTAAACCCGCATTTGCGTGGAGGAAGAGTTGAAAACAATTTAGGAAAAACCACCCCCAGTTCACCCGACCGAGATTCGAACCTCGATCTCCCCGTCCTCAGCAGTCTGGCTCAACACGACAAGCGCGTTAGCCAACCACGCCACCGAGGCGGGTCAAAAAAAAAATTAAGCCAAAACCAAAAGGGTATCTAAGAAACCACCCTCGGTAAATGTTTGAAAATTGTTTGCACATAAGCAATATTTAGAGTGGTCTTACTCCAGACCTTATTTGAATATCTCTAAACAATATTTAGAGTGGTCTTACTCCAGACATTATTTGAATATCTCTAAACAATATTTAGAGTGGTCTTACTCCAGACATTATTTGACTATCTCTAAACAATATTTAGAGTGGTCTTACTCCAGACATTATTTGACTATCTCTAAACAATATTTAGAG